>JASGYR010000266.1:0-275818 GCA_030068185.1 Colletes collaris
GCGATGGGATGCGTGGTTGGGGAAGGCCCGTCCCAAGCGACCACCTCCGTGGCACCTGCCCGAGCTGGGTGTGGGCTTGCAGGTGGGAGGCGGCTCTGTTGGTGGACGCTGTTTAAAACCTACTCGTGGGATTCATACATGGATCGTTCAGAAATAAAACGGGGATGGGACGGGTTATATTGGAGGGAAGGACAGTGACGGTGTTGGGGCTAGGGTGACGGCGCTCGCGCCTCACTCCGGCGCCTGGCCCAGCTTCGTGGAAGGTGGAGGAGGACGACGAGACTGCGTCAGTCTCGTTCTTCTCACCACGAGGAGCCACATGCGAGCCAAGAGGAAGCGGACGAAGGCAGGCCATGGCTGGAGTGAACCGGGCGATGAACCCGGTCGTGTTGTTAATTTGGAGTTGCCTCAGGGACGAGGTAACCGAGGGAGATATCCGAGAGGATCTCCCTCGTCCCTGAGGCGAGTGGAGAAAGGTGGCCGCGGCCTGCTCCTCCGAAGGGGGCAGAAGACCTGCAGGGCAGGCCCGCCAGAGTAGCAGCCCAGAAGGGGATGAGGAAGCGACACAGGAGTTGTGTGGGCGAGGTGCCCGGCTGCAGCTCCTGGTGGAGGGAGGAGCGACGAGGAGGATGAGGGCAGAGGCGCGCTGGAACAGCGCAGCCACCCTTCTATCCTCCCTCCTCTACTCCACCTCCACCACCACGAGCCACGGTCGTGGAAAAAAGCGGAGTGCGGCGGCGGTGGTGTAGGACCTTCCACCCACACTCCGCCCGCGCAGAGTTACCCATTCTCCTCAGAGGACGAACTTCTGAGAAGGATCAAAGGCGCATGATCGACAGCTCAAAACTGGCCACGCCAGCCTGGGAGGAACTCTACGGAGGTGTGGCTGGTGGCAGGAAGGCGGTGCCTCCCCAAGGCAAGGTCGGTTCGGGCGGGAGAGGCGAAGGTGGGAGGACAGAAGGCTCTACCCACCGTGGCCGCTACGATGCCGCCCGCGGTAGGAAAGAGCCATGGGGGTGCGACCAGGCCGAGACTTACCTAAAACGGCAGCATTGTTGCTGACCGTTCCTCGAGGGAGACACAGGCACTCATGCGGAGCCCATGCGACTCGCCAGAGATAACCTCTATCCCTGGAGGCTCCCAGCATCGCTTCCGTGAGGGCGAAGGGCCGTGACCAGGGTCTCCTAGCAGGGAGATCCCTGATTCCAGAACGGCGAGAAGGCGGACCGACTCGCCCAGAGGCTCCAGAAGCAGCTGGGCGAGCGGGGTGTCCGAGTGGTCCGGCCCCCAGCTGCAGAGATGCGCATGTGTCAAAGTTGGACGACTCGGTCACTTCGCTGGGAAGGTATCAGCGCTAGTGAGGCGGGGTGGTGCTTTGAGGGAGACGTGCGGGTCGGAGAAATCCGCAGGTCTCCTTCCGGCCAAAACTCAAGGTCAGTGTCTGGGCCCGGTCATCCCTCTCCGCCGCCCGAAAGGTGGCGGAATCAGGAGAACCAATTGGTGGGGTGGGTTTCGAAGCGATGGGAGATACTCGCGCCGCGCCAACTCCAGTGTCACCGCTGCCTCGATCTCTGGGGCACGTGAGGCGGCGTTGCACCTCGCCTGATGGACCGCAGCGGTCAGTGTTACCGCTGCGGGGTGAAGATGACCACCGCGCGAGCCGGTGTTGGGCGGCCCCACTGCACATATCTTGCGGTTGTAGGAGACCAGCCGATCACAGGGTGGGGAGCAAAAGTGGCCTCCCCCTCCCGGAAGGGGAAGAAAAAGGGGCCCGCCCGGTTCAGGCACCACGCGGTCGCTGGCAGCGTCCACAATGCAGGTGGACGGTGCCACGAGAACAGACAGCCGGGAGGAGGCTGGGACGGCCGTTAAATAACGACGCCCCGCCTCCTCCTCCGGGCCCAGCTCACCCACTGCCGCGCGGCACAGGACATGATGTCCCGAAGTCCATCGCTGAGTGGAAGGTTAAACATAAGCGATCTCCCGCCGAGCCGCCGCCGCGCGTGCCGGATCACTTACGGTGGGTGAGCGATACGGACGATTTGGTGGCGACGGTATGGGGAGGTGGCGACGGGTCCCCGCGGTTTCTCATCATTCTGGAGCGCGGTCGGGGTTTCGTAGCCGTGGAACAGAGAGGAGTCATGCATCGTAGGGTGCTACATCTCGCCCCGCAGCACGGTCACGCCGCGTTCGAGCTAATAGCAGCCCGAGAATCGCGGCATGGTATTTTGCAGCGCTGCGCGGCCCGAGCCAGTCGCTAGTCCTGGGGACTTTAACGCCAGAATCGGTGGCAGGGATACCCTAGGACCACTGTTCGCGGCAGGATCATAGGCGACTGGGCGTGGGCTCAGGCAGCTAGTTGCTGGGCAGGAGTTGGATGCTGTGATGCGGCGATATGGGAGTCTATCGTGGATGTTGGATTCGCGACTGCCAACGCCGTGCGCATGGTGCCGGCTTGGCGGGGTGTTCCCGGAGGCAGAGACACTCTCCGTCCGCCGGTGTCGTCAGATGGAGGTCTCTGCCGCCGGGGCTGCGTCCCGGCACCGCCACTGGATGGCACCGCACCGCGCCGCTGGGCGGCTTCGGCGCCTGGACAGAAGATGCCCTGGTGGCAGCTGCCCTCAGCTGCAACTTGGCCGCAGTTGAAGGCCGTGTTGCCAAGCATGGAGGAGGAGGCTGCCCGGCTCGGGTACTGGTCGCGGCGTTTGCGACGCGTCGATGCCCAGGTCGGGCGAGCTTCTCCTCGCCGGGCGGTGTACTGGTGGTCGGCCGCGGTCGCGGGTGCGGGTCGCGAGTGTCCGCACCGGACGCCAGTACGGCCGCGCGCGCCATCGTCTACAACCGGACGATGGCGTGGCGCGAGCGAGGGCAGGTGACCTGTATGAGGCATACCGGATGGCGCGGGTTGCTCTGCGGGTCGCCATCAAACGGGCCAATGAACCCGGGCATGGAAGGATCTCCTCCAGACCCTCAGATGGCGATCCTTGGGAGCGCCCGTACAGGGTGGTGCAGAAGAAGCTCCGCCCGTGGGCGCCCTCCCGTCACGGGAGGGTCTTGACTCCCGGCTGCTGGAGGACGTGGTCAATACTCTTTTCCCAATATGCGGGTGAGGGGATCCACCGTCCTCCGGCGGAGGCGGCAGTCCCAAAGAGGTGGGCGGCCGAACTGGGGGTCACTCAGGGGGAGCTGGCCGCGGCCATCAGGCGGGTCGGGGCGCGTAACACGGCCCCGGGTCCGGATGGTGTGCCCGGCCGGGTTTTTGTCTTGACCCAGGGCGTCCTTGGGGCTGACCTCAGGCGGTTGTTCGACCGATGCCTGAGGGACGGGCGATTCTCCCAGTTGGAAGGTGGCGAGGATGGTCCTCACTCCGGAAGGAGGGTCGGGCCGCGGAGTCTCCCTCCGCATACCACGGCCCATCTGTCTCCCCTCCACGAGGTGGGCAAGCTCTTCGGAGCGGGTGATTGCTGCTCGCCTCGTCGAGCACCTGGCGCGGGGTGCCCCGGTAGCCAGGCTGACTGCCATGTACTGGTTTCGGGAGTGGTCGATCGACAAAAATCGACGCAGATAGGTCGTGTCAGGGCCCTCTCCGGAGTCGGTCGTCTCCCGGGGAGGGGTGGCTTTGTGGCAATATCTCCGATATTGCCAATGCCTTTAACACCCTGCCCTGGCAGGAGATAAGGAGGAGGCTCGAATATCATCGGGTCCCCCCTTGTCTCGGGGCGGTCATCGGGGATTATCTCCGCGGCAGGTGGATCGAGTATCCGGACCCGGATGGGCATATGCGGAGGGAGGTGTACTGCGGGGTTCCGCAGGAGTCGGTCCTCGGGCCACTCCTGTGGAAGATCGCGTACGACGCAGTGTTGCGGGCCGACATCCCCGACTGCGTCAGCGCCGTGTGTTATGCAGATGACACACTGGTGCTGCAGCAGTCGGAGTCGCACTGAGGAGGGCCAAGCGTCTCGCGGAGGAGGGGCGCAACGCGTCGTCGACCGGATCATAGAGTGGATGGGGATGACGGGTGATGGCGGTCCATAAGACCGAGGTGATAGCGTTCCATTCACCTCGGCAGGATCCACCACCCCTCTGATCCGCGTGGGTGAGGCTAATATCGAGGTGAAGCCCCAGATGAGGTATCTGGGGCTGATCTCTCGATAGCCACTGGCGTTTCGGGAGGAGCATTTCCGCTGCCTGGTCCCCCCGGCTGGAGAGGATGGTCGGGGCTTTGGGCCGGATTCTGCCCAACCTGGGGGCCCGGCGGGCCGAGTTCGCCGCCTCTATGTGGCAATGGATTTCAGTCGGTGGTCCTATACGGGGCCCCCAAGGTCTGGGCCGGGACGACCTGGCGGCCTCCCGGCGCGGCATGAGCTAATGCTGCGTCGGGTTGCAGAGGCGGATGGCTCTTAAGGGTCCGTCCGGCGGGTACCGGACCGTGTCACATGAGGCGGCGACGGTTCTTGCGGGGATGCCGCCCGTGGATCTCCTCGCGCGGTCGCAAGCGATGATGTATCGTCACCGCGTCGACCGTCGCGCGGGGGTGAGGCGGTCCCGGGTGTGCAGGAACCTGCTTGGGGCGAGGATTGAAGCGCCAGGCCCGGCAGTCCGTGGTGCACGCGTGGCAAGAGCGGTTGGCTCTGCCTACCGCGGGGCACCGGACAGTCGGGGCTGTTCGGCCACTCCTATGTGAGTGGCTGGACATGAGAGCCATGGAAGCCTCACTTACAGGATGGCACAGGTGTTCTCCGGGGCATGGCAGCTTCGGGAAGATACCTGTGCCGAGGATAGGAAGGAAGCCGACGGCGCGTTGCTGCCATTGTGACGCGCTGGGAGCAGGACACGGCGGAACATACCCTCGGAGGTATGCGCTGCGGCTGGGAGGGTGAACGCCGTGTCCTGATCGGCGTCATCCGGGCGGGATGCACCTCGGGCTGCCGGGCATGGTGCGCGCGCCAATGCTCGGCTGCAAAGCGAGGAGAAGTGGAGGGCCGTGGCCTCCGTCTGCGAAATCGTAATGTTGCAGAAGGAGACCGCGGGAAGGGAGCGCGAGCGTCAGCGGCGTGCTGAAGCTCGCGCTCGTTTGGTGGCGAGAGAGCGTCGCCTGGGCGTCAGGCGACGCGGGCGGCCCTCGGCGTGGCGCACTGACCCAGGCTGGGAGGGGGTCCTGATAGGAGACCCCTCCCGCCGAGGCGGAGTAGGGTCGGACCGGATGGGGTGGCAGTGCGCTCCCTGTCCGGGCCCGGCGCACGGAGCGGCACCCTCGGTGGCCTGGTGCGGCCATGAGCTGCCACGGCCTCGAGGGGTAGAAAGGGGTCGCGGCGGTTGCGAGTTGGGGCTCGCAGCCGCCACCAGACGCGGCCCTGGGACGGATGGCGGCTGGTCGATGTGACCTCTTCCTGCAGCTTTGAGTCAGGGCGATGACCGGGGGGAACGTTTGTACCCCCGCGGGTGGGCGCTAAGCGCGGGCACTGGGAGGAGAGCGGAAGTATACTTCGAGCGATTCCCGTTATCCTCCCAAATCGTGCGGAAGAAAGGGTCACCGTGGGGTTTTTAGTGGGTAAGGTCCGGCGCCCGTTACAATGGGCGCGGGGAATCCCACACACCCCTCACGCCTCTCCCAAAGAGGTGGGAGGAGTCTTTCGATGATTATTCCCCACGAAGAGAAAAAAAAAACAAAAAAATCCCACACACCCCTCCCGCCACCCCCAAAGAGGTGGGAGGGAGTCTTTCGAAGATTTTGCCCACGAAAGAAAAAAAAAAAAAAAAGACTAACTAACTAACCGACAAACTAACTAACTAACTGACAAACTGACTAACCGACAAAGGCTAACTAACTAACCGTCAAACTAACTAACTAACTGACAACTTAACTAAATAACTGCAAACTAACAAACTATCTGTCAATCTCAATCTATCTAACTGACAAATCTAACTCAAATAATCTGCAAATTAACCAACTAACTTCAAATTAACTAAATAGCAACTGCAAACTAACTCAACTCAACTGACAATATAACTAGTTTGCAGCAGACAACCTTTAACTCAACCGGGACAAACTAACTAACTAACTGACAAACTGACTATTTTGCTTCAGACTAATCCAATTCAACAGTCAAACTAACTATCTAACTTACAAAATATCTACCTAACAGACTATCTAACGAACTAACTGACATACTAACCAATTAACTGCATACTAACTAACTAACTGTCAAACTAACTAACTAACCTTTGGACAAATCCTAACTAGTTTGCAGCAGCCTGAAACTAACTAACTGTCAAGCTAACTAACTAACTGACAAATCTAACTAGTTTGCAGCAGACTAACTAACTAACTGTCCAAACTAACTAACTAACTGGACAAACTAACTAAATAAATGCAAATTAACCAACTAACTGCAAAACTAACTCAACTAACTGACAAACTAACTACTTTGCTGCAGACTAACTAACTAACTGTCAAACTAACAAACTAACTGGACAAACTAACTAACTAACAGACAATCTAACTAACTAACTGACAAACTAACTAATTAATCTGCATACTAATCTAACTAACTTTGTCAAACTAACTAACTAACTTGACAAACTAACTAAAAATAAAACATGCAAATTAACTAACTAACTGCAAACTAACTAACCTGAAACTGCAAACTAACTAACTACACTGACCATCTAACTTGTTTGCAGCAGACCTTAACCAACCAGCCGACAAACTAACTAACTAACAGACAATCTAACCAACTTACTGACAAACTATCTAATTAACTGCATACAAATCTAACTAACTGTCAAAACTAACTAACTAACTGACAAATTAACTAAATAACTGCAAATTAACTAACTAACTTTGCAAAACTAACTAACTAACTGACAAACTAACTAAACCGTTTTTGCTTTGCAGGCTGACTAACTAACTGTCAAAGTAACTAACTAACTGACAAACTAACTAGTTTCCTGCAGATTAACTAACTAACTGTCAAACTAACTAACTAACTGACAAAACTAACTAAATAACTGCAAATTCAACCAACTAACTGCAAGATCTAACTGGCTTGACAATCTAACTAGTTTGCAGCAGACTAACTATCTAACCGACAAAACTAACTAACTAACCGACAAACTGAGTAACCGAGAAGCTAACTAACTAACTGACATACTAACTAACTAACTTTGAGGAAGACTATACTAACTAACAGACAATCTAACTAACTAACTGAAAAACTAGCTAATAAACTGCATACTAACTAACTAACTGTCAAATCTAACTAACTAACTGACAACTTAACTAAATAGCTGCAAACTAACAAAACTATCTAAGAAACATATCTAACTAACAGACAATCTAACTAACTAACTGACAAACTAACTAATTAACTGCATACTTTACTAACTAACCGTCGAACTAACTAACTAACCGGACAACCAACTAACTAACGGCAACCAACAACCAACTGTCAAACTAACTAACTAACTGACAAACCAACTAAATAACCGCATATTAACTAACTAACTGCAAAATTAATCTAAATAACTGCAAACTAACTAACTAATCTGCAAACCCTAACTAACTAACTGGGCAAACTAACTAACTAACTGACAATTCTAACTAGTCTGCAGCAGACTAACTAACTAACCGGACAAACTAATTAACGAACTGACAAACTAATCTAAATATCTGCAAATTAACCCAACTAACTGCAAACTAACTAACTGGACAATCTAACTTAGTTTGCAGTAGACTATCTAACTAACCGACAATCTAACTAACTAACTGTCAAACTTACTATCCAACTGCTTACTAAATATCTAGCACTGTCAAACTAACTAACTAACTGATAAACTAACTAACTAACTTCAAACTAACAAACTAACTGTCAAATCTAACTAACTAACTGGACAAACTAACTAAATAACTGCAAATTAATCTAACTAACCGCATATAATTAACCAAATAACTGCAAACTAACTAACTAACTGACAATATATCTAGTTTGCTGCAGACTAAATAACTAACCGACAACCTAAATAACTAACTGACAAACCAACTATTTTGCTGCAGACTCAACTAACTAACAGTGAAACTAACTAACTAACTGACAAACTAACTAACTAACTGTCAAACTAACTAACTAACTGACAAACTAATCCGTTAATTAACTGCATACTAACTAACTAACTGTCAAAACCTAACTAACTAACTGGACAAATTAACTAAATAACTTTGCAAATTAACTAACTAACTGACAAAACTAACTAGTTTGCTACAGACTAAATCTTACTTCTCCAACTGACAATCTAACCAATTGAATCTTGGACAAACTAAATAAAACTAACTAACAGGAAAATCAAACTAACTAACTGTCAAACTAACTAACTAACTGCATACAAAATCTAACTAACTGACAACTAACTAACTAACTGGCAAACTAGCTAGCAAACAGACAATCTAACTAACTAACTGGACAAACTAACTATCCAACTGCATACTAACTTATCTAACTGTCAAACTAACTAACTATCTGATAAACTAACAAACCAACGGCAAACCAACAAACCAACTGTCAAACTAACTAACTAACTTATTAAACCAACCAGTTTGCTGCAGAGTAACCAACTAACCGACAAACAAACCAACTCACTGGGACAAACTAACTAACTAATTGAGAAAACCAACTAACTAACAGACAATCTGACTAACTAACTGACAAACTTTTTTTAACGAAACAGCGCCGAAGGAGCGGATTGTAACGGTCCTAACAGGTCTCCGTCCAACTGTAGAGCGGGAGCGAGTCAAGAAGGTCACGGCAGAAAACCAATAGTCTTTAATTTCAATATGGCTCACACCCGAACTCCGTACGCTTGAGCACAACCGAACTTTTGCAGACACAGTCACAGCGGTTAATCCGGCTCGAAGGGACCACTTTTGTATCGTCTCGGCCTATGTTTAGCACACCGATTCGATGGAAGGATAAAAACTGGCCCACTGAACTGAGTATAGTTCGGATATCAATTTTGTGTAACGTACTTTATTTTTCTCAATTCGCTTCCTCTTCGGGAGGAGCCTGAGGAGCTCCTGGTATATAAAATTGACTTTGGTGTGAATCGACTCCCTTGCTTCCAGACAGACTCGTGAGCGAGGCGAGCGGTTAAATTTTCGTATTCGCCGGACGGGTAAGAAAAAGCAATACGGCGAGACTCAGGCGTGGTCGCGGAACGACACTAAAGTCAAAACCGTGTTGACAAACTGCCAGCGAATTTACACCAAGGCTTTGAATATGCTGGATTTGAAACAAACTGGACAAACTAACTAACTAATTGACAAACTAACTAACAAACAGACAATCAAACTAACTAACTGACAAACTAGTTAACTAACTGCATACTAACTAACTAACTGTCAAACTATCTAACTAACTGACAAACTAACTAAATAACTGCAAATTAACTAACTAACTGCAAACTAACTAACTAACTGTCAAACTAACTAACTAACTGACAAATTAACTAAATAACTGCAAATTAACTAACTAACTGCAAACTAAACTGACAAACTAACTAGTTTGCTGCAGACTAACTAACTAACGGCAAACTAACAAACTACCAGACAAACTAACTAACTAACAGACAATCTAACTAACTAACTGACAAACTAACTAATTAACTGCATACTAACTAACTAACTGTCAAACTAACTAACTAACTGACAAACTAACTAACTAATTGAGAAACTAACTAACTAACAGACAATCTGACTAACTAACTGACAAACTAACTAATTAACTGCATACAAACTAACTAACTGTCAAACTAACTAACTAACTGACAAATTAACTAAATAACTGCAAATTAACTAACTAACTGACAAACTAACCAACTGAACTTACAAACTAACTAACTAACTGAGAAACTAACTAACTAACAGACAATCTAACTAACTAACTGGACAAACTAACTAAAAACTGCAAATTAACCAACTAACTGCAGAACTAACTAACAGAACTGACCAACTAACTAGTTTGCTGTAGACTAACTAACTAACTGTCAAAACTAACTAACTACCTGACAAGAGCTAAACTAGTTTGCTGCAGACTAACCAACTCAACTGACAAACTAAACTACACTCAAATGATAAAACTAACTAACTAACTTACAGAACTAACTAACTAACTGCATAGTAACTAACTAACTGCAAACTAACTAACTAACTGGACAATCTAACTAGTATACTGCAGACTAACTAACTAACTGACAATCCCTAACTAACTAACTCGGACGAAACTAACTAACTAACTAACGGAAAATCAAACTAACTAACTGGGACTAACTAACTAACTAACCGCATACTAACTAACTAACTGTCAAACCAACTAACTAACCACTAACCGACAAACTAACTAACTAACTGGACAAACTAACTAACTAACTTACAAACTAACTAAGCACTAACTGCAAAGATTACTAACCAACAAACTGCAAACCAACTAACGTAAACTGACAATCTAACTAGGTTACTGCATGAATAACTAACTAACAGACAAACTAATCTAACTAACTTGACAAACCAACTGGTTTGCTACAGACTAACTAACTAACTGTCAAAACTAACTAACTAACTGACAAACTAACTAAATAACCGCAAATTAACCAACTAACTGCAAAAACTGACTAACAAACTGACAAAACTAACTTAGCTTTGCTGTAGACTAACTAATCTAACTTTGCCAAACTAACTAACTAACTTGAGACAAGCTAACTAGTTTGCTTGCAGACTAACCAAGTAACTGACAAAACCAACTAACTAACTGACAAACTAACTAACTAACTTAAGGTGAGAACCAACTAACTAACTGCATACTAACTAACCAATCATGCAAACTAACTAACTAACTGGACAATCTAACTAGTTTGCTTGCAGACCAACCAACCAACCGACAATCTGGGCAGAACTAACTAACTGACAACCAACTAACTAACTACAATCAACCTTTGGGAAAAATCAAAACTAACTAACCTGGACAAACTAATCTAACTAACTGCATACTAATTCAACTAACTGTCAAACTAACTAACTAACTACAACTTAAAAACCAACTAACTAACTGCATACTAACTAACCTAACTGTCAAACTAACTAACTAACTGACAAACCAACTAATTAACTGAGAAAACTAACTAACTAGCAGACAATCTAACTAACTAACTGACAAACTAACTAATTAACTGGCGTACTAACTAACTTTACCCGTCAAACTAACTAACTAACTGACAAATTAACTAAATAACTTCAAATTAACTAACTAACTGGACAAACTAATTAATAACCGCAAATTAAATCCCAACTAACTGCAAACTAATTAATCTGCAACAAACCAACTAAGTAACTGATAAACTATAACTAACTAACGGCAAACTAACAAACTAACTGTAATAAGCTCAACTAACTAACTTACAAACTAATTAGTTTGCTGCAGACTAATCTAACTAACCGACAAACTAACTCAACTAACTGCATACTAACTCAACTAACTTTGTCAAAACTAACTAACTAACTAACTTACTAAACGCAGCAACTCAACTAACTCGCATATACTAACTAAACCTAACTGTCAAAACTAACTAACTAACTGACCAAACTAACTTCAATTTCAACTGGAGAAACTAATCTAACTATCAGACAACCCAACTAACTAACTGACAATCGATCTAACTACCTGTCAAACTAACTAACTAACTGACAAATTAACTAAATAACTTCAAATTAACTAACTAACTGACAAACTAACTAACTAACTGACAAACTAACTAACTAACTTACAAACTAACTAACTAACTGCATACTAACTAACTAACTGCAAACTAACTAACTAACTGGACAATCTATCTAGTTTGCAGCAGACTAATCTAACTAACAGACAAACTAACTAACTAACTGGGACAAACTAACCAGTTAGTTTGGGCTACAGTCTAACTAAATAACCGTCAAACTAACTAACTAACTGACAAACTAACTAACTAACTGTCAAACTAACTAATTAACTGCATACTAACTAACTAACTGTCAACCTAACTAACTAACTGACAAACTAACTAACTAACTGCATACTAACTAACTAACTGTCAAACTAACTAACTAACTGACAAACTAACTAAATAACTGCAAATTAACTAACTAACTACAAACTAACTACCAAACTGACAATCTAACTAGTTTGCAGCAGACTAACTAACTAACTTACAAACTAACCAACTAACTGACAAACTAACTAACTAACTGAGAAACTAACTAACTAACAGACAATCTAACTAACTAACTGACAAACTAACTAATTAACTGCGTACTAACTAACTAACTGACAAACTAACTAAATAACTGCAAATTAACTAACTAACTGCAAACTAACTAACTAACTGACAATCTAACTTGTTTGCAGCAGACTAACTAACTAACTGACAAACTAACCAACTAACTGACAAACTAACTAACTATCTAAGAAACTATCTAACTAACGGACAATCTAACTAACTAACTGACAAACTAAATAATTAACTGCATACTAACTAACTAACTGTCGAACTAACTAACTAACTGACAAACTAACTAACTAACGGCAAACTAACAAACTAACTGTCAAACTAACTAACTAACTGACAAACTAACTAAATAACTGCAAATTAACTAACTAACTGCAAATTAACTAAATAACTGCAAACTAACTAACTAACTGACAATCTAACTAGTTTGCAGCAGACTAACTAACTAACTGACAAACTAACTATTTTGCTGCAGAAAAACTAACTAACAGTCAAACTAACTAACTAACTGACAAACTAACTAACTAACAGACAATCTAACTAACTAACTGACAAACTAACTAATTAACTGCATACTAACTAACTAACTGTCAAACTAACTAACTAACTGACAAACTAACTAGTTTGCTGCAGGCTGACTAACTAACTGTCAAACTAACTAACTAACTGACAAACTAACTAGTTTGCTGCAGACTAACTAACCAACTGTCAAACTAACTAACTAGCTGACAAACTAACTAAATAACAGCAAATTAACCAACTAACTGCAAACTAACTAACTAACTGACAATCTAACTAGTTTGCAGCAGACTAACTAACTAACCGACAAACTAACTAACTAACTGACAAACTAACTAGTTTGCTACAGACTAACTAACTAACTGTCAAAATAACTAACTAACTGACAAACTAACTAAATAATTGGAAATTAACCAACTAACTGCAAACTAACACACAAACTGACAAACTAACTACTTTGCTGTAGAGTAACTAACTAACTGTCAAACTAACTAATTAACTGACAAACTAACTAGTTTGCTGCAGACTAACCAACTAACTGACAAACTAACTAACTAACTGACAAACTAACTAACTAACTTACAAACTAACTAACTAACTGCATACTAACTAACTAACTGCATACTAACTAACTAACTGACAACTAACTAGTTTGCAGCAGACTAACTAACTAACTGACAAACTGACCAACTAACTGACAAACTAGCTAACTAACTGAGAAACTAACTAACTAACAGACAATCTAACTAACTAACTGACAAACTAACTAATTAACTGCGTACTAACTAACTAACCGACAACCAAACCAACTAATTGACAAACTAACTAACTAACTAACAAACTAACTGCCAACTACCTGCATACAAACTAACTACCTGACAACTAACTAACTAACTGACAAACTAACTAGCTAACAGACAATCTAACTAACTAACTGACAAACTAACTAGCTAACAGACAATCTAACTAACTAACTGACAAACTAACTATCCAACTGCATACTAACTATCTAACTGTCAAACTAACTAACTAACTGATAAACTAACTAACTAACGGCAGACTAACAAACTAACTGTCAAACTAACTTACTAACTTATAAACTAATTAGTTTGCTGTAGAATAACTAACTAATTGACAAACTAAACTAAGTAACTGACAAACTAACTAACTAACAGACAATCTAACTAACTAACTGACAAACTAACTAATTAACTGCGTACTAATTAACTAACTGTCAAACTAACTAACTAACTGACAAATTAACTAAATAACTGCAAATTAACTAACTAACTGCAAACTAACTAACTAACTGACAAACTAACAAGTTTGATGTAGACTAACTAACTAACTGTCAAACTAACTAACTAACTGACAAACTAACTAGTTTGCTGCAGACTAACCAACTAACTGACAAACTAACTAAATTACTGCAAATTAACTAACTAACTGCAAATTAACTTCAAATAACTGTAGACTAACTAACTAACTGACAATATAACTAGTTTGCAGCAGACTAACTAACTAACAGACAAACTAACTAACTAACTGACAAACTAACTAACTAACTGAGAAACTAACTAACTAACAGACAATCTAACTAACTAACTGACAAAGTAACTAATTAACTGCGTACTAACTAACTAACAGACAATCTAACTAACTAACTGACAAAGTAACTAATTAACTGCGTACTAACTAACGAACTGTCAAACTAACTAACTAACTGACAAATAACCTAAATAACGGCAAATTAACTAACTAACTGCAAACTAACTAACTAACTGACAATCTAACTAGTTTGCAGCAGACTAACTAACTAACTGACAAACTAACCAACTAACTGACAAACTAACTAACTAACTGAGAAACTAACTACCAGACAATCTAACTAACTAATTGACAAACTAGCTAATTAACTGCGTACTAACTAGCTAACTGTCAAACTAACTAACTACCTGACAAATTAACTAAATAACTGCAAATTAACTAGCTAACTGCAAACTAACTAACTAACTGACAAACTAACAAGTTTGATGTAGACTAACTAACTAACTGTCAAACTAACTAACTAACTGACAAACTAACTAGTTTGCTGCAGACCAACCAACTAACTTACAAACTAACTAACTAACTGACAAACCAACTAACTAACTTACAAACTAACTAACTAACTGACAAACTAACTAGTTTGCTGCAGGCTGACTAACTAACTGTCAAACTAACTAACTAACTGACAAACTAACTAGTTTGCTGCAGACTAACTAACTAACTAGCTGACAAACTAACTAAATAACTGCAAATTAACCAACTAACTGCGAACTAACTAACAAACTGCAAACTAACTAACTAACTGACAAACTAACTAGTTTGCAGCAGACTAACTAACTAACCGACAAACTAACTAACTAACTGACAAACTAACTAGTATGCTACAGACTAACTAACTAACTGTCAAACTAACTAACTAACTGACAAACTAACTAAATAACTGGAAATTAACCAACTAACTGCATACTAACTAACAAACTGACAAACTAACTACTTTGCTGTAGAGTAACTAACTAACTGTCAAACTAACTAACTAACTGACAAGCTAACTAGTTTGCTGCAGACTAACCAACTAACTGACAAACTAACTAACTAACTGACAAACTAACTAACTAACTTACAAAGTAACTAACTAACTGCATACTAACTAACTAACTGCAAACTAACTGACTAACAGACAATCTAACTAACTAATTGCAAATTAACTAAATAACTGCGAACTAACTAACTAACTGACAATATAACTAGTTTGCAGCAGACTAACTAACTAACTTACAAACTAACTAACTAACTGCATACTAACTAACTAACTGTCAAACGAACTAACTAACTGACAAACTAACTAAATAACTGCAAATTAACTAACTAACTAACGGACAATCTAACTAGTTTGCTGCAGATTAACTAACTAACTGACAAACTAACCAACTAACTGACAAACTAACTAACTAACTGAGAAACTAACTAACTAACAGACAATCTAACTAACTAACTGACAAACTAACTAATTAACTGCGTACTAACTAACTAACTGTCAAAATAACTAACTAACTGACAAATTAACGAAATAACTGTAAATTAACTAACTAACTGCATACTAACTAACTACCTGACAATCTAACTAGTTTGCTGCAGACTAACTAACTAACTGACAATCTAACTAACAATCTGACAATCTAACTAACTAACTAACAGAAAATCAAACTAACTAACTGACAAACTAACTAACTAACTGCATACTAACTAACTAACTGCATACTAACTACCTAACTGACAACTAACTAACTAACTGATAAACTAACTAACTAACGGCAAACTAACAAACTAACTGTCAAACTAACTAAATAACTGCAAATTAACTAACTAACTGCAAATTAAATAAATAACTGCGTACTAACTAACTAACTGTCAAACTAACTAACTAACTGACAAATTAACGAAATAACTGTAAATTAACTAACTAACTGCATACTAAATAACTACCTGACAATCTAACTAGTTTGCTGCAGACTAACTAACTAACTGACAATCTAACTAACAATCTGACAATCTAACTAACTAACTAACAGAAAATCAAACTAACTAACTGACAAACTAACTAACTAACTGCATACTAACTAACTAACAGCATACTAACTAACTAACTGACAACTAACTAACTAACTGACAAACTAACTAATTAACTGCGTACTAACTAACTAACTGTCAAACTGACTAACTAACTGACAAATTAACTAAATAACTGCAAATTAACTAACTCACTGCAAAGTAACTAACTAACTGACAAACTAACAAGTTTGATGTAGACTAACTAACTATCTGTCAAACTAACTAACTAACTGACAAACTAACTAGTTTGCTGCAGACTAACCAACTAACTGACAAACTAACTAACTAACTGACAAACTAACTAACTAACTTACAAACTAACTAACTAACTGCATACTGACTAACAAACTGCAAACTAATTAACAAACTGACAAACTGACTATTTTGCTGCAGACTAACTAACTAACAGTCAAACTAACTAACTAACTTACAAAATAACTAACTAACAGACAATCTAACTAACTAACTGACAAACTAACCAATTAACTGCATACTAACTAACTAACTGTCAAACTAACTCAACTAACTGACAAACTAACTAGTTTGCAGCAGCCTGACTAACTAACTGTCAAGCTAACTAACTAACTGACAAACTAACTAGTTTGCAGCAGACTAACTAACTAACTGTCAAACTAACTAACTAACTGACAAACTAACTAAATAAATGCAAATTAACCAACTAACTGCAAACTAACTAACAAACTGACAAACTAACTACTTTGCTGTAGAGTAACTAACTAACTGACAAACTAACTAACTAAATGACAAGCTAACTAGTTTGCTGCAGACGAACTAACTAACTGACAATCTAACTAACAATCTGGCAAACTAACTAACTAACTTACAAACTAACTAACTAACTGCATACTAACTAACAAACTGCAAACTAATTAACTAACTGACAATCTAACTAGTTTGCAGCAGACTAACTAACTAACTGTCAAACTAACAAACTAACTGACAAACTAACAAATTAACAGACAATCTAACTAACTAACTGACAAACAAACTAATTAACTGCATACAAACTAACTACCTGTCAAACTAACTAACTAACTGACAAACGAACTAGTTTGCTGCAGGCTGACTAACTAACTGTCAAACTAACTAACTAACTGACAAACTAACTAGTTTGCTGCAGACGAACTAACTAACTGTCAAAGTAACTAACTAGCTGACAAAGTAACTAAATAACTGCAAATTAACCAACTAACTGCAAACTAACTAACTAAGGGGACAAACTAACTAGTTTGCTGTAGACAAACTAACTAACTGTTATACTAACTAACTAACTGACAAAGTAACTAGTTTGCTGCAGACTAACCAACTAACTGACAAACTAACTAACTAACTGTCAAACTAACTAACTAACTTACAAACTAACTAACTAACTGCGTACTAACTAACAAACTGCAAACTAATTAACTAACTGACAATCTAACTAGTTTGCAGCAGACCAACTAACTAACCGACAAACTAACTAACTAACTGACAAACTAACTAGTTTGCTTCAGACTAACTAACTAACTGTCAAACTAACTAACTAACTGGCAAACTAACGAAATAACTGGTAATTAACCAACTAACTGCAAACTAACTAACAAACGGACAAACTAACTACTTTGCTGTAGAGTAACTAACTAACTGACAAAGTAACTAACTAAATGACAAGCTAACTAGTTTGCTGCAGACGAACTAACTAACTGACAATCTAACTAACAATCTGGCAAACTAACTAACTAACTAACAGAAAATCAAACTAACTAACTGACAAACTAACTAACTAACTGCATACAAACTAACTAACTGACAACTAACTAACTAACCGACAAACTAACTAGCTAACAGACAATCGAACTAACTAACTGACAAACTAACTAGCTAACAGACAATCTAACTAACTAACTGACAAACTAACTATCCAACTGCATACTAACTATCTAACTGTCAAACTAACTAACTAACTGACAAACTAACTAACTAACGGCACACTAACAAAATAACTGTCAAACTAACTAACTAACTGACAAACTAACTAAATAACTGCAAATTAACTAACTAACTGCAAATTAACTAAATAACTGCAAACTAACTAACTAACTGACAATATAACTAGTTTGCAGCAGACTAACTAACTAACCGACAAACTAACTAACTAACTAACAAACTAACTATTTTGCTACAGACTAACTAACTAACAGTCAAACTAACTAACTAACTGACAAACTAACTAACTAACAGACAATCTAACGAACTAACTGGACAAACTAACCAATTAACAGCATACTAACTAACTAACTGTCAAACTAACTAACTAACACAAACTAACAAACTAACTGCATACTAACTAACTAACTGTCAAACTAACTTACTAACTTACTAACAAAAAAACTGCAAATTAACTAAGTAACTGCAAACTAATTAACTAACTGACAATCTAACTAGTTTGCAGCAGACTAACTAACTAACTGACAAACTAACCAACTAGCTGACAAACTAACTAACTAACTGAGAAACTAACTAACTAACTGACAATCTAACTAACTAACTGACAAACTAACTAATTAACTGCGTACTAACTAACTAACTGACTGACAAATTAACTAAATAACTGCAAATTAACTAACTAACTGACAAACTAACTAAATAACTACAAATTAACCAACTAACTGCAAACTAACTAACTGACATTCTAACTAGTTTGCAGCAGAATAACTAAGTAACCGACAAAGTAACTAACTAAATGACAAATTAACTAACTAACTGACAAACTAACTAACTAACAGACAATCCTAACTAATTAACTGACAAACTAACTAGTTAAGTGCATACTAACTAACTAACTGTCAAACTAACTAACTAACTGACAAATTAACTAAATAATCCTCTAACTTAACTAACTAACTGCATAGTAACTAACTACCTGACAATCTAACTAGTTTGCTGCAGACTAACTAACTAACTGACAATCTAACTAACAATCTGACAAACTAACTAACTAACTATCAGAAAATCAAACTAACTAACTGACAAACTAACTAACTAACTGCATACTAACTAACTAACAGCATACTAACTAACTAACTGACAACTAACTAACTAACTGATAAACTAACTAGCTAACAGACAATCTAACTAACTAACTGACAAACTAACTAGCTAACAGACAATCTAACTAACTAACTGACAAACTAACTATCTAACTGCATACTAACTATCTAACTGTCAAACTAACTAACTAACTGATAAACTAACTAACTAACGGCAAACTAACAAACTAACTGTCAAACTAACTAACTAACTGACAAACTAACTAACTAACTGAGAAACTAACTAACAGACAATCTAACTAACTAACTAACTGACAAATTGACTAAATAACTGCAAATTAACTAACTACCTGCAAACTAACTAACTAACTGACAAACTAACTATTTTTCTGTAGACTAACTAACTAACTGACAAACTAACTAACTAACGGCAAACTAACAAACTACCTGACAAACTAACTAACTAACAGACAATCTAACTAACTAACTGACAAACTAACTAATTAACTGCATACTAACTAACTAACTGTCAAACTAACTAACTAACTTACTTTGTATCGTCTCGGCCTATGTTTAGCACACCGATTCGATGGAAGGATAAAAAACTGGCCCACTGAACTGAGGATAGTTCGGATATCAGTTTTGTGTAACGTACTTTAATTTTCTCCTTCGCTTCCTCTTCGGGAGGAGCCTGACGAGCCCTGGTTTATAAAATTGTTTGGTGTGAATCGTCTCGCACTTCCAGACAGACTGTGAGCGAGGCGAGCGGTTAAATTTTCGTATTCGCCGGCCGGGTAAGAAAAACAATACGGCGAGACTCAGGCGTGGTCGCGGAACGACACTAAAGTCAAACCGTGTTGACAAACTGCCAGCGGTTACACCAAGGCTTGGAATATGTGATTTGAACAGACCGCCCGCCTCGCATTCGAAAGATGCGAAACGGTGTATATGAGTTCGTAAATGAAGAAGTCGAGAAATTCACTTACTGGTTCGCAAACATTAGGAGCGCTGAGAAATCAAATGCGACATACATTTTACAGGCGCACCGAAGGAAAAAAGAATAGAATAATTAACAGTAACATAATATTATGACTTAATGACTAACGGAATTTATAAGCAAGTAATATATAATGAGCTTGAAACAACGCATTAACTTATAGACGATCACAAAAGTGAGGTTCGAATATGTATAATCTAATTATTTCGCAGCGTTTAGATCACTCTCATTCGACACTGGAATTGGGAGCAGGCAGATCTGCGTTACTGGTCGCTTCATTTCGCCGTCTAACGTGCGTACGGTGACGACAAGAACGCTTTGGTCCGATCCAGTGTGCAATCGTGTGATACGCTCGAGTTGCCATTTAGATGGCGGAAGGAACTATCTTTTAAAATGACGGAGTTCATTTAAACGCAAGTTGGCGCATTCCTGTTGCCACTTCCGACGTTGATGTAACGAGTGGAGATAATCTGCTGACCAGGAACGCCAGATCTGTTCGCTTATTCTGCGGACATGCTGCCATCGATCGAGCCTATTCGGATTAATATCTAACGTAGATTCCTCTGGAACCGCTACAATAGGTCGACCAATAAGAAAGTGACCGGGAGTCAGTGCGGACAGGTCGGTGGGTTCGTCGGTAAGAGCGGACATCGGGCGCGAGTTCAAACAAGCCTCGATTTGACACAATACGGTGGAGAACTCGATTTGAGACAAAGTATGAGCTCCCACTGCTCGCTTCAGATGATACTTAACACTCTTAACTCCCGCCTCCCAGAGTCCACCAAAATGCGGAGCGGCAGGTGGGATAAACTTCCACGTGACTCCGTCAGTCGCCAACAAACTCTTGAGAGGTGCATCTGCGATCAAAGCATGGAAGGTTCGTTGTAATTCGCGATCGGCACCTCGGAAATTTGTACCGTTATCGGAGTACAAGAACGTGGGAAGCCCGCGGCGACTGGCGAATCTCTTTAAAGCGGCTAAAAACGCAGGTGTGGTGCAGTCCTCGACAAGTTCGAGATGCACTGCTTTG
Organism: Colletes collaris; assembly: GCA_030068185.1. Taxonomy (NCBI): domain Eukaryota; kingdom Metazoa; phylum Arthropoda; class Insecta; order Hymenoptera; family Colletidae; genus Colletes; species Colletes collaris. The sequence goes on from JASGYR010000266.1 coordinate 21,563, forward strand.
GTGGCAAGACATATGAATACCGCAATATAATATTTTCTGGTTTTCTGACCTCTACCAACGATTGGAAGTATATTAATTGGACCGGCATAGTCAAGACCGGTATGTGAAAACGGAGCAGAGGTTTGACTCGAACGTCTGGAAGGGCTCCCATCAGCTGAGTAGCTGATTGAGCTTTCTGGCGAACACAAGTTACGCAACGATGTATGTACCCGCGAACTAAGGATCTCGCCGATATTATCCAATATTGTTGCCTGAGAACGCGGAGAGTCAATTGGATGCCTCCGTGAAGAGTGCGCTTGTGCACATGGTCGATTAGAAGTTCGGACACGCGATGCTTCGGCAATACGAGCCGCCCGCCAAGCCGAATTAATGAGTCTTTCCCGATGACTGGGTGTAATGAAATGAGCGGGCTAGATTTTGGAAGCGGCATCTTGCTCTTTAGCAATTTAAGTTCGGCGTTAAAGTGATTCTTATGGACATAGGACATCCAAAAGAGAGAAGCGGCGCGTATTTCGTCGACAGTCAACGACCGTGAATACGGGGATAGCGGAACTAGTTTTTTACGCGTTCTTGGAGTCAATCGTAATATGTCCGCTGTAACTCGACGGAGTCGAGTCAAGCTCGAGTATTGAGAAGGAAGGTCCCATTCTACAAGCGGAGACGCGTGGTGAACGTATGATTTGCGAGATTCCGATAACGCGGTCTCTCGCGTGTTTTGTCCGATTGAATTCGAAGGGTTATGGTCCGGCCAAAACACGGACGGACGAGACAACCAGTCCGGTCGGACCACCACAGCTTATGAACTGCAAGTTCGGAAGCGCAGATGCCGCGTGACGCGCAATCAGCCGGATTATCTTGAGATCTTACATGTTTCCACGTCATTTGCGGAAGACGAGTCTGAACGTCGGACACGCGATTGGCGACGAAGGTATTCCACGTAGACGGATGTTGTTTTAGCCAAGCCAGAACTACCGTAGAATCGGTCCATCCGTAGACGCGGGGGTATTGAAACTTTAAGTAGGACAAAGTCAACTCGAGCAGGCGCGTTAACAATCCGACAGCGTTTAATTCCAATCGAGGAATGCTTATGTTTTTGAGCGGAGCGACTTTACTTTGCCGTCAGCAATGCAACTTGAGCTTCGGATAGAGTGAAGGACTCTTAAATAAACCACGGCAGCATAGGCTCGTTGTGACGCATCGGCAAATCCGTGTAATTCTATCGCGACATTATTGTTTCGCACGCCGGTCCAGCGAGGTATTCTCACTTCCCTTAATTGTGATAAATGTTCGTAATACTCGTGCCATTTTTACAAAGGTCGACAGGAATTTCGTCGTCCCAATCTTTCTTTAGGAGCCAAAGCTCTTGTAGCATTAATTTTGCCACAATAATCACGGGGGAGGCCCATCCTAATGGATCGAATATCTTTGAAACGATCGAGAGTATATTACTTTTAGTACCTTTCGCGGGTAAACAAAAGTCAATGCGAAATCGGAAAGTATCTTCGGAAGGGTTCCATGTGACACCGAGAACTTTCTGAGACTCGTCCTCACCGAGCGGATGATCGGAAGTTGATTCACGGTCGGAAGGAGGAATGTTTTCTAACAGTTCAGCCGCGTTGGCGGCCCACTTGCGAAGTTGAAAACCCACTCGACTCAGGAGTTCGATTAATTGTCTACGAATTTCGTGGAGAGTATGAATATCGTCCGCACCAAAAAGAGGCTCATCGACATTAAGTGACTCTTGCACTACAGGTGTAGAGGCGGGAAGGTTGGAGCCTTCGTGGAGCTATAATTGATCTAAGACTTTAATAGCAAGATATGGCGCGGAAGCGAGACCATACGTCACGGTAAGTAATCGGTACGAAAGAATAGGCTGGTCTCTGCACGGTCGCCATAATATCCTCTGATAGTCAGCATCCGCTGGATTGATTCGGATTTGTCTGAACATCTTTGCGATGTCGGCAGTGTATACGTAACGAAATAGCCGCCAGCGTAGAATAATAGCTGCTAAATCTCGCTGCAGTTTTGGACCTATCATGAGGTAGTCGTTTAACGACTGTCCGGAATTAGCTTTAGCGGACGCGTTGAATACGACTCTAAGCTTAGTTGTGCTACTGGACGGTCGCACTACAGGGTGATGAGGAATGTAGTATATTGATGAGATGTTCGAGGCTTGTTCTTCAATTTGTTCCATGTGACCCATGGAAAGGTATTCCGATAAAAATCATGATACTGAGACTCGAGATCCGGCTGTTTGAGCAACCGCTGCTCAATTTGGCGTAAAAACGGGAAGCAACTTCCCGCGATCCTTCGAGATCGAATGGAGGTGTACTCTTAAATGGGAGCCGTACGATACATCGTCCTTGAGGTGATCGAGTATGAGTATCGTGAAAAAAACGCTCACATTTTTCGTCTTCTTCGGAAAGCGAGGGTCTTGAAGGGACTTCCTCGAGTTCCCAAAAACGACGCAAAGAATAATCTAACTCTTCTGCAGATACGCAATTGACAAGAGAGGGAGATTCCTGGCGGGAGTCACGTGGCCCAGTTGGTCCGGAAATAATCCATCCTAGGGCAGTGAGCTGAGCAGTGGGAGTACCGACTGGACCTTGGCGAAGGTCGTTCAGTAAAAGCGATCCGTATAGATCAGCACCGATTAAGACGTGAATCGGTTGGCCACTTAACGGGTTGGGATCTGCTAACGGCAAATCGCGTAGATGCGGCCAAGATTGTAAGTCAAGGCGCGCTCTTGAGCCAGCGTAAGAAGTGATGCGTTGATAAACGTGCGCGGACAGCGGAAAGGATACTTTAGAATTATGGCAAGATTCTAACTGTACGAGTACGCGTGATTTTGCTACTCCACTATATTGTTCCCCGAAGCATTGAATCTGAAGCCTCGCCCGATGTCTTTTCGTACGCATTAACTGACAGACCGACTCGGAAATGAAGCTAAAGGAAGATCCTTGATATAGCAACGCGCGGAGTTTGAAGGCACGACCTTCAGCGGTACGGAGCACTATCCACGCGGTAGCCAACAGCGTATTCGGAGAGGTGAATTTGGACGAGGAGACGGTCTGTACTGACGCCGGAAACTCTTTGTTTGTAGCGTCGGATGCATTAGCTTTGTCGACGGAATCATTTACCGATACGTTGCTAGTCGTCTTGTTGAGAGAGGTAGCGGCTCGATGCAAAAGCGAGTGATGAGTTCGCTTACACAGAAAGCATCGATTCGTACTTTTGCATTCGGAAGTAAGGTGACCGAAACGTAAGCAATTAAAACATAGTCTTATTAGCTTCACAAATGAAACTCGCTGATCCAGGGACTTAGCTTTAAATCGTTCGCATTTAAAGAGCATATGATCACCGGAACAGTCAACACATTTAACAACCGAGACGTTATTGACGCTTGATCGATTCCTAGGAGCGTCGAAAACGACTTTTGTTTTGTACGACGGGCTGTCGCTGGCGGCGAGATAGTCGGTGAGACCGCGTATGCGAAGAGTCATGAACTCGTTAATTTCTTTATATGTAGGATATTTCTTAGAACTGCCACGATGCAAATTCCATTCGTCGCGGGTGCGTTTCGAAAATTTTTGCGCAATCAAATATACTAAAGATCGTCCCACGAATCGACGGCGCGGTTAAGGTTTTTAACGCGGTAAGGGAGGAAGTGACTGTATCTCGCAAACGCTTGAGCTCTGTCGCAAGCTCGGTCTTCATCGACGGCAAACTAATAAATTTATGAATGTGCGAATTAATGAGAGCGGTCTCATCTTCGTATTCGTCGACGAGCAATTTCCACGCAGCTTTGTAACTTTCGTCGGACATGTTTATATTATCTATTAAGAGTGCCGCGTCACCGGTTACATTAGTTTTCAAATAATGTAGTTTTTGAATGTTCGTGAGCGACTTGTTTGAGTCGACGAGCGATTTGAATAAACCACGGAAGTTTCCCCATTGATTGAAGTCTCCGGAAAACTTCGGAAGCGAAAGACGCGGTAATTGCGATGATGCGGAGGCAACAGAATCGTGACAAATAGAAACGTTACTTTGATCAGACTGGGTTTTACTACCGACGTCCAGCTGGGCGATGGCGTCGCTGAGGAAGTCCGAAGCGTCGAAGTAGGCGTAGTCCGCGTCGAGAAAAGTGTTGTCCTTGAAGTAGGAGATGCCCTTATGGTCCTCCGCTTTGGTGGACTGGAGGATCAACTGGTGGGTTGCACGGCATTCGTCCCATAGTTTCTCCAAATTCTCCTTTCGATTTTTGCCTGGCCAACGAAACTTGAGCCTTCAGTTTCTTATAATTCACGATCACTCGTCGTATCGCGGCAATCGTGGTGACTTGCTGTATAAAAGGCCTTCTGCTCTTTCGGCCATGATTATAGTTCGAAATGAGTGCGAGTCGAGTAATTAGCCTCAATGAATCAAACAATGTTCAGCGATGACCTCGCTACAATCAAACACGCGGGTAGGCGTGGAGAGGATAAAGTCACACTTTTGAAACTTGAGTTTTTTAACGAAACAGCGCGAAGGAGCGGATTGTAACGGTCCTAACAGGTCTCCGTCCAACTGTAGAGCGGGGAGCGAGTCAAGAAGGTCACGGCAGAAACCAATAGTCTTAATTTCAATATGGCTCACACCGAACTCCGTACGCGAGCACAACCGAACTTTTGCAGACACAGTCACAGCGGTTAATCCGGCTCGAAGGACCACTTTGTATCGTCTCGGCATATGTTTAGCACACCGATTCGATGGAAGGATAAAAAACTGGCCCACTGAACTGAGTATAGTTCGGATATCAATTTTGTGTAACGTACTTTATTTTTCTCAATTCGCTTCCTCTTCGGGAGGAGCCTGAGGGGCTCCTGGTATATAAAATTGTTTGGTGTGAATCGACTCGCACTTCCAGACAGACTGTGAGCGAGGCGAGCGGTTAAATTTTCGTATTCGCCGGACGGGTAAGAGAAAAACAATACGGCGAGACTCAGGCGTGGTCGCGGAACGACACTAAAGTCAAACCGTGTTGACAAACTGCCAGCGGTTACACCAAGGCTTTGAATATGTGATTTGAACAAACTGACAAACTAACTAACTAATTGAGAATCTAACTAACTAACAGACAATCTAACTAACTAACTGACAAACTAACTAATTAACTGCGTACTAACTAACGAACTGTCAAACTATCTAACTAACTGACAAATTAACTAAATAACTGCAAATTAACTAACTAACTGACAAACTAACTAACTAACTGTCAATCTAACTAACTAACTGACAAATTAACTAAATAACTGCAAATTAACTAACTAACTGCAAACTAACTAACTAACTGACAAACTAACTAGTTTGCTGCAGACTAACTAACTAACGGCAAACTAACAAACTACCAGACAAACTAACTAACTAACAGACAATCTAACTAACTAACTGACAAACTAACTAATTAACTGCATACTAACTAACTAACTGTCAAACTAACTAACTAACTGACAAACTAACTAACTAATTGAGAAACTAACTAACTAACAGACAATCTGACTAACTAACTGACAAACTAACTAATTAACTGCATACAAACTAACTAACTGTCAAACTAACTAACTAACTGACAAATTAACTAAATAACTGCAAATTAACTAACTAACTGACAAACTAACCAACTAACTGACAAACTAACTAACTAACTGAGAAACTAACTAACTAACAGACAATCTAACTAACTAACTGACAAACTAACTAAAAAACTGCAAATTAACCAACTAACTGCAAACTAACTAACAAACTGACCAACTAACTAGTTTGCTGTAGACTAACTAACTAACTGTCAAACTAACTAACTACCTGACAAGCTAACTAGTTTGCTGCAGACTAACCAACTAACTGACAAACTAACTAACTAAATGATAAACTAACTAACTAACTAACTGCATACTAACTAACTAACTGACAATCTAACTAACTAACTGCAAACTAACTAACTAACTGACAATCTAACTAGTTTGCTGCAGACTAACTAACTAACTGACAATCTAACTAACTAACTGACAAACTAACTAACTAACTAACGGAAAATCAAACTAACTAACTGACTAACTAACTAACTAACTGCATACTAACTAACTAACTGTCAAACTAACTAACTAACTAACTGACAAACTAACTAACTAACTGACAAACTAACTAACTAACTTACAAACTAACTACCTAACTGCATACTAACCAACAAACTGCAAACTAACTAACAAACTGACAATCTAACTAGGTTGCTGCAGAATAACTAACTAACAGACAAACTAACTAACTAACTGACAAACTAACTGGTTTGCTACAGACTAACTAACTAACTGTCAAACTAACTAACTAACTGACAAACTAACTAAATAACTGCAAATTAACCAACTAACTGCAAACTGACTAACAAACTGACAAACTAACTAGTTTGCTGTAGACTAACTAACTAACTGCCAAACTAACTAACTAACAGACAAGCTAACTAGTTTGCTGCAGACTAACCAAGTAACTGACAAACTAACTAACTAACTGACAAACTAACTAACTAACTGACAAACTAACTAACTAACTGCAAACTAACTAACTAACTGACAAACTAACTAACCAACTGCAAACTAACTAACTAACTGACAATCTAACTAACTAACTAATTCCAAACTATCTAACTAACATACAAGCTAACTAACTAACTGAGAAACTAACTAACTAACAGACAATCTAACTAACTAACTGACAAACTAACTAATTAACTGCGTACTAACTAACTACCTGTCAAACTAACTAACTAACTGACAAATTAACTAAATAACTTCAAATTAACTAACTAACTGACAAACTAATTAATAACTGCAAATTAACCAACTAACTGCAAACTAATTAACTGACAAACTAACTAACTAACTGCATACTAACTAACTAACTGTCAAACTAACTAACTAACTAACTGACAAACTAACTAATTAACTGCATACTAACTAACTAACTGTCAAACTAACTAACTAACTGACAAACTAACTAAATAACTTCAAATTAACCAACTAACTGCAAACTAACTAACTAACTGCAAACTAACTAACTAACTGACAATCTAACTAGTTTGCTGCAGACTAACTAACCAACTGACAATCTAACTAACTAACTGACAAACTAACTAACTAACTAACTGAAAATCAAACTAACTAACTGACAAACTAACTAACTAACTGCATACTAACTAACTAACTGTCAAACTAACTAACTAACTGACAAACTAACTAATTAACTGCATACTAACTAACTAACTGTCAAACTAACTAACTAACTGACAAACTACCTAAATAACTTCAAATTAACCAACTAACTGCAAACTAACTAACTAACTGACAATCTAACTAGTTTGCTGCAGACTAACTAACTAACTGACAATCTAACTAACAATCTGGCAAACTAACTAACTAACTAACAGAAAATCAAACTAACTAACTGACAAACTAACTAGCTAACAGACAATCTAACTAACGAACTGACAAACTAACTATCCAACTGCATACTAACTATCTAACTGTCCAACTAACTAAGTAACTGATAAACTAACTAACTAACGGCAAACTAACAAACTAACTGTCAAACTAACTAACTAACTTACAAACTAATTAGTTTGCTGCAGACTAACTAACTAACCGACAAACTAACTAACTAACTGCATACTAACTAACTAACTGTCAAACTAACTAACTAACTAACTTACAAACTAACTAACTAACTGCATACTAACTAACTAACTGTCAAACTAACTAACTAACTGACAAACTAACTAATTAACTGAGAAACTAACTAACTATCAGACAATCTAACTAACTAACTGACAAACTAACTACCTGTCAAACTAACTAACTAACTGACAAATTAACTAAATAACTTCAAATTAACTAACTAACTGACAAACTAACTATGTTTAAATATCGCTTAAAATGCGAAATTTAATTTAAATCCGAACAATTCGTTACCCGGTTTGTTTTCGGTTACGCGACCGACCAGGAAGATTCTAGGTCGACGCGTCCGCTATTCAAAATGTTAGAGGACAGAAAAACACGGTTCTCGAGGTTTTCTGCAAAGTCACGCGAACGATTAATTAACGTTCAATTTTGAAACAAGCGGTTCAAACGCCCGAGTTTAGAGAAGGTACGAAAATTCTATAATAGACAGAGACGGACGAGAGACACGGCGACAAAGCGCCGCGTGACGGAAGACTCTCCCCACTCACGCGCTCTCTTTGGCAGCTCGTGCTCGTCCGTCACTCGCTATCAAACCACTGCCACGAGCACTTCGGTAACCGAACACGCTCAGCAGTCGAACCAGGAATAATTCGAGCAACCCGATCCGAGTCGAGTTCCTCGACTACCCTCGGAGTTGTGAAAGAACTATTCACAAGTTAGCGTATCGAGCCAGTCGGTACCCGACCGAGCTCTGTAGAAAGACTTGAAAATTCGGAATGAGGCTTGAAGTAATTCGAGTGCTTCCGGGAATCGACTCCATAATCCAGGTGTGGGAAGAAACCCTGAGTGGACTCAATCGTTTCCCCAGGGATAGAGGGATTAGCTCATCCCAACTTATAGGTGCGAGGTTTTTCGCACCTTTCTTGAATGCACGACTCCACTAATCCAGGTGTGGGAAGAAACCCTGGAGTGGAATCATCATTGCACCTAGAGGAACGAGATACAAAATTCGTCCTCCAATTGGCTGTCAGAAACGGCTTCGAACCCACCATACAGGAGTGAATAATACCCTGGGTGGATTTGCCGTCTTCCAGTCGAAGCGGGACACATTTTTAAACCCCAGCTATCGGCGAAAGCTAGGACACGTTCAAACATCTCCAGGGAGTACGGTCCCTGTGCGTAGAGACGGAGCATCCGACAAAGCAACGCGGTCTCAGGCACAACCGTAAGTCGACCTAAAGGGCGCCGTTGACAAGCCTGCACCACGCAGTGCCGTACGCACTTACGAAGGCGGTGAAGGGCCGGGGACCGGCTGAAAGGTTGGAGCCTTCCAACCTCCCTCCGATCACCTTTCCTGCGACAGTCATAAAACAAAGTCTTAAATTGCAGTCAGAATTGCAGTCGTGACGAGGAGAAATCTCGTACACGACAATAATAAGCAAGCGATTCCCGATTTAACGGGAACGCTCACATATACAGTCCACTAGCTTAGCTGCGCATCGCAGCGGCTGAGATCCCCGCTCCTGGGTGCGACAAGCACAGACCAGACGAGCGCGGAAGAAAGTAAGACACACAGCGTGATTCACGTTCACAGGAATTTAACGCCTATTCGTGTCTCTTTCTGTTACAGGTTTACCAAACAGGATTAGCTGCAGCGGCGTCTGGCCTGGCAGACAAAATCATTATATAATTTTAGTTGTCAAACCGATCAAAATAAACGGCTTAGTCGAACCCTTCGACTAAGCGAAAATTAAAATTAAAATCTGTATTCTTTTCACGACGTTTCCTTCCTCACGATCCGGACCACCGTTAGGCGAGGTTTTTCAAACCTACTCCCCCTAACATAAGGTCCTTCGAGCCGGATCAAACGAGGTTGATTGGAACGGGAAAAGGTGACTGCCTTTACACGTGACGAAATTACCACGTAAGAGTTGAATCGAGTTGATTAATCCTCGACAAACTCGCTATGGCGTTAAACGAGTCCATGTCGCGTGCCGACATTGAGGATCAGCTCATGGAGTTAACAGACGAGTTCGATCGTCTTAGATCCGTGAGCATAAACCTCAAAAAAAATGGGCAGAGCTAAATTCACGGAGAAACTTCTCCAAGAAAAGCTCGACTACGCCGGACGAACCTGGCGGGATGTCCGCACCATGTATGCGAACGTGCGGAAGATGATTCCCGCCGCAAAAAGACAAGCCTATACGCTTTTTAAGCCAGGCTACCTCCTCGGCGTGGAAAACGAATTCCAGGAATTCCAGGATTTCGTAACCGCCGAGCAGACACGAATCGCTGCTGAATCGAGACCACCGGCACCGGAGGTCCAGCAATTCAGCATGCCCATTGAGCTCCCCAAGCAAAGATTGCCTAAATTCGGAGGATCCTCAGGAATGGGACCATTGCGAGGAACTACTTCCCACCGGGGTAATGAATAATGCGCAGTTATCAGACGTACAGAAATTGTACCATCTGAACGCGTGCTTGGAAGGACCAGCTCTCGCGACGATTTCGTCGCTCGAGATTGTCGGGCGCAACTTCCCCGAAGCGTGGAGAATGCTCAAGGAGAAATACGAGCTTCCACGCATGGTCACGGGAAGGTTGCTCGACAAACTATTTTCGCTGAAGCAGATTGAATTCAACGATCTAGCCAGCCTGCAGCAGAGTCACTGTGGAATGCACAGAGACTCTAGCTGCATTAAGAAAAAGGGCACGTCCGAACAGCTAGTATAATCGATGCTAGCGTACAGGACGATACAACATTTCACTCCGAAATTGGAGCTGGAATGGCAGAGATCGCTCGGCCTCTCGACTAACTACCCGATGTCCGAGGATGTCCGAACCTTCATCGATCATCACGCGCAAGCGTTGCTTTCGATGAAAGAGGACCGTCGAGAGGCAGCTCTCGCCCCGGAAACAAAATCCCGCATGCCGAAGCCCATCGACGCTCGACCAAAAAGCGTCGCTTCGAAGCCTCTGGCGAAGCCATAACGTCGTTATGGGGAACCGACTCGGCCCCAAACCCGAGACGCTCCAAGTTCCGCAAACGACGGGCGGACCAAATCAATGCGGATGCCAGTATGCGGATTCTGCACTGGGGCACACAATCTGCCCTCAATGCACCAATTTTCAAGTGCTGACGCCAAAAATGCGGCACCACTATGTGCAGAACCGCATGGCCTGCGTGTTGTGCCTCGACCTTTCTCATACGGCATCACAATGTCAGAGACCCCAGGAATGCCATCGGTGTAGGGGGAAGCATCATACCCTCCTGCACTATGATGGACTGAGGGGATCAAGGTTATACGAGGCCGCAGGCACAAACTACATACGGCCAACGTGACGAGAGCGATTACAACGCTCAACCACGAAGGATGGCCGTGTCGAAGCCGAAAGGAAAACCTTCGACTTCGAAGGCCTACAAGAAACCGGCCTCGACATCACACTGTACCGCGCTCGGTACAGGCGCACCGGAGGACCGTGCTGCTAGCCACGGCACGAGTACGCGTGTTCGGAGAGAACGGTGCATCACGAATAGCGCGAGCACTGTTAGACCAAGGGTCAGAGACGTCATTCGTTTCCGCAGGGCTGGCAAACGACCTCCGATTGAAACGCGTACGTACCCCAGCCACGGTATCGGGCTTGGGGGGCGGCCAGACGCAGCAAATAAAACATAGCGTCGGTTTAAACCTCGGCTCGATAAACGAGTCAGAAACCGATATGTGTCGCTCACGCGTACGTCGTGCCGAAAATCACGACCTACCGCAACACACGTCGGCGAACGCGAGTGTTTACAGTGCGTTCCGGAGGTTTACCGTTAGCCGATCCAGAAGCCAGGGCCGATCCTACGATCGAAATTCTGATCGGAGCGGATTTATACGCTCAGGTGATTCGTTCGGGCTTCCGACGAGGGGCGAATGAAGGTCCGATCGCTCAAGAAACGGCGTTTGGCTGGGTTATATCCGGCCCTATACACGCTGAAGGCGACGGCCAGAATACGGTAAGAACGCTGCATTTGCACCGTTCCCGAATCGCGGGTTTATGCGATTCGACGATTCTGGGAAACCGATTAAATCCCCACGACCTCGGTGCGGTCCAAGGCGGAAGAGAAGAGTGCGAAGCACTCTTCCGAAAAGAACCGTCAGACGGGACAAAACCGGACGGTTATATAGTCCGATTGCCCTTGAATCACCCGAGACCGGACGAAGCGTTAGGACAATCGTTCCACATAGCGCTGTCCGCCCTCGCGAGGATGAGGCGTAAATTGGACGCGGATGCGACCCTCGACAGAGAATACTCTGAGTTCCTCGCGGAGTACGAGTCGTTGGGTCACATGACTCGGCTTGAGCCGATTGACCAGAATCGACTGTACATTCCGCATCGAGCGGTCGTACGCACGGAAAGTGCAACGACCAAACTGCGCGTTGTGTTCAATGCAACCAGCAGAACGGTCGGAGGGCGATCCCTAAACGACGTCATGCATGTGGGACCAAAATTACAGAACGATATCACCTCGGTTTTAACGAGGTGGCGTCTGTATGAGTACGTTCTGGTGGCAGATATCGAGAAGATGTTTCGGCAAATCCTCGTCGCCCCACAGGACCGTCGTTTCCAATGCATCGCATGGCGCGCGTCAAACGACGAAAAGCTCCAAAGCTTACGAATTGAATACCGTAACATACGGTACGGCGTGCGCCCCATATTTAGCGATGCGTACCCTCCTCGAATTAAAGGAACAGGATGGAGAGAGGTATCCTCTCGCCGCTCCGATCCTCGAGAGGGACATATACGTCGACGACGTATTTATGGGGAGCGTCAGCAAACCCTGCTAGAGAAAATTCGCAAGCAAGTCTGCGATCTCCTGCAGGGCGGTGGAGTTCAAGTTGAGAAAATGGGCAGGAAACTCCGCGAAATTATTGCGGAACATCCCCAAGGTGCTCACTCCCACGCCGTAGACCTCACTCTGTTCGACGATTCCGAACTAAAGTGCTTGGTCTACGATGGATCCCATCCGGAGACTACTTCTATTTCGATCTGCAACGGTTTCAACCGTCTGCGTTACCGATGACAACCAGAAATTTGTTCTCGGAGATCGCGAAGCTCTTCGATCCCCTCGGCTGGTTATCACCAGTCGTAATCCGTGCAAAAATTCTGATGCAGTCCCAATGGCTGGAGAAAATCCAGTGAGACGACCAAATTTCCACGGATACGCTCAAAACGTGGAACACGTTTTGCATGGATTAAAGCAGTCTCAAGGAACTAAAATTCCCGAGATGGATCCGATACGGAGCCGACACAGTTTCTGTGGAATTACACGGATTCTGCGATACTTCACTTGCAGCCTACACGACCGTCACGTATTTACGCGTGACGACGAAAAATAATGACGTTTTTACGACATTAATCGTGGCAAAAACACGAGTGGCTCCGATAAAAACACAGTCCATCCACGTCCTGAAGTTGAATGGGGCTGTACTCCTCTCCGAGCTCGTAGTGCACGTAAAATGGTCCCTCCCCATAGAAATGGGCCGCATAATCTGCTGGACGGACTCTACGATTGCACTCGCTTGGTTGAGAAAGCATGCGTCGACATGGAAGGTTGTGATAGCCAACCGCGTATCAAAAATCCAGACCTTGCTCCCGAAAGCTGAATGGCGGCACGTTCCCACGCGTTTCAACCCAGCGGATCTGAATTCGCGAGGTGTAGATGCCGCAGAACTCATTCAGTCCGAATTATGGATTTCCGGGCCGAAATGGCTTCGACAATCAGAGGAAAATTGGCCGAAATCGCCAGCCTCGCTCGAGACCGAGGAGGGTAAACGCGTATCGCATACCCTCGTGGCCACTCCGGAAAAGGAATGGAACTTAGTTTTCCGATTTTCCCAATGGAGCAAGCTACAACGATGTGACTGCCTATTGCCTCCGATTCCGGAGGCCGGCGGTCGAAAGAACGAAGGTCATTCGATGCAAAAGTTGTCGAAGCAGCGGAAATGCAGCGTGCATCGGAAAGTATTGCACGCTACTTACTGCGTAGGCTTTTCGGAGTAGAGTTCCGGTGCTTGAAAAAGCGCAAGTGAATCCCTGCGACATCTCCTCTAAAGAGCCTAAACCCTTTTCTAGTCGATAAGGAAGTCTTACGAGTGGTTGGTATTTTGGAGATTTCGAAGCTTTCATGTGAAACAATTCACCCGATTTTCCTGAGGTAACATCATGTATCCAACATGATAATCAGGCAATGCCACGTGGATACGTTGCACGGGGTTTACAATTGACCATGTACACGGTGAGACAGAAATTCTGGATCATCGGCTGCCGAAACGCGGCACGCACGGTTATCCACCAATGCATACGATGCGTGAGATGGCAAGCAAATACCGCCACACAAATCATGCAGGATTTAATACCGGAGCGCAGTCGCGCGGCACGACCTTTCTCAAACTGCGGAGTCGACTACGCGGGACCGTATCGGGTCCGCGACTCCGCCGGTCGTGGGAAAACGGCTCATAAAGCATACATAGCAGTGTTCATCTGCTTCGCTACGAGAGCCGTGCACATCGAACTCGTCCATGATTATACGACGAGTGCATTTCTGGCCGCATTAGACCGATTTATCGCCCGCCGCGGAGTTCCGTCCTGTATGTTCAGTGATAACGGAACGAACTTCGTCGGAGCAGATCGGGAATTGAAGGAACACTTCAATACGGTGTATCAAACTCCAGAAATGCGAACGAAGTGCGGTCAAAAGGGCATTAAGTGGAGGTTTAATCCACCCAGTGCTCCCCACTTTGGTGGTATGCAAGAAGCCGGCGTGAAATCGGTGAAACATCACCTGAAACGCATCATCGGCGAATTTACACCCACAAGCGAGAAATGCAGACCCTCCTCTGCAAGATCGAGGCGAGTTTGAATTCGCGACCGATCGCCGCTTTGAGTGACTGTCCCGAGGATTATGCCCCTCACGCCGGGCCACTTCTAATAGGCAGACCGATGAATGCACTTCCGGTCGAGTCAGTGGAAAAGGAAAATCTCTCGCGGCTTACGCGATGGAGAGCAATCCAGAAATTCCACGAGCAACTCTGGAAACATTGGACGCGAGATTATCTCACGCACCTCCAGAAACGCTACAAGTGGCGCACCACCCAAGTGCAGTTAAAACCGAATGACTTGGTTTTAGTGCAAAACCCTCTTCTCCCCGAATCAATGGGAAATGGGACGAATCGAGGAAGTATTACCGGGCCGAGACAGGTGCGTGCGTGTAGTCAAAGTACGTACAGTTACGTCTACATACACACGTCCGATTACACGGTTGTGTAAACTGCCCGTCGATGAGTCAACATCGACAACGGCCGGCGAAGACGCACACGGGATAAACGAAGACCCGAATTCCGCTGTATCAAGACAAGGACAGTGAGAACAGCCGTTTAAATCAAAACGGTATGAATTCTCACATATCCAACGTCCAACATCCGCACGTAAAAGCAGGATCCGCAGGACGAATCGCCCAGTTTCACGACGGATTCCAAGTGAAAGTGAGAAAGCAAAAAGTATAAAAATGTCGTCCAGTGGAGACGAGAGTTTGGTGACGGTGGTGGGATCCCCACGGGATCTGGAAATGGATCGCCAGTTTAACCGGCTGGTGCTAATGGGGGAGGAAAACGAACCTGGCCCTTCGGGCATACAGGCCCAAACAGAGCGACGGGAAACCGCGGAACCCGCCGCGAACGGAGTTACGAACCGGGAGTCGGGCCCACAGCCCCTGCTGATAGATCTGGGGCAGGATGTACTGCGGGTGCCCCCGCACGTCCCCTGGACCACACGGCGGTATCGCCATAAGGTCCCAGGGGGCCACTACAAAATTAAGTGGGAGAGGGGTGGCCGGCTGCAGAAACTGGAGTTTCACCCGGCCGCATCCATGGGCCCCACACCGGCCCCGACCGCCCACGCAGAGGCGACGGCCGCACCACCGCCGGCAGCTGCACCGACGCCACCCGCCGTGGCGCAACGACCGGCGCGACGCAACACGCCGCCCACGCACTACGAGCGGCGGGATTACGGCCGAAGGAGGCGGAACCGGGGGCCCGCTCGACCCATAACGGCCAGCCGCCCCCGAAACCGGAGCCACCAGACCCAGCAGCCGCACCGACGACCTCGTCGCCGGGAACCCACGGGTTCAGCACTCGGGGAGGTTCTGCTGACCACCCTCCGGTTGCTGGAGGACGAAAGGGCCCAGGCACGCCGCTGAGTAAGTACAATTAAACTTTTTACAATAGAAAGTATTGAAAAGTGTTGAAAGTGTACTTCTACCTTCTCTACGGGCTTTACGCGACGTGACCGCGACCTACGCCTCTATTCTTGTTGCACGGACCGTGCAAGGGGGGCGGTATGTTTAAATATCGCTTAAAATGCGAAATTTAATTTAAATCCGAACAATTCGTTACCCGGTTTGTTTTCGGTTACGCGACCGACCAGGAAGATTCTAGGTCGACGCGTCCGCTATTCAAAATGTTAGAGGACAGAAAAACACGGTTCTCGAGGTTTTCTGCAAAGTCACGCGAACGATTAATTAACGTTCAATTTTGAAACAAGCGGTTCAAACGCCCGAGTTTAGAGAAGGTACGAAAATTATATAATAGACAGAGACGGACGAGAGACACGGCGACAGCGCCGCGTGACGGAAGACTCTCCCCACTCACGCGCTCTCTTTGGCAGCTCGTGCTCGTCCGTCACTCGCTATCAAACCACTGCCACGAGCACTTCGGTAACCGAACACGCTCAGCAGTCGAACCAGGAATAATTCGAGCAACCCGATCCGAGTCGAGTTCCTCGACTACCCTCGGAGTTGTGAAAGAACTATTCACAAGTTAGCGTATCGAGCCAGTCGGTACCCGACCGAGCTCTGTAGAAAGACTTGAAAATTCGGAATAGGCTTGAAGTAATTCGAGTGCTTCCGGGGAATCGACTCCATAATCCAGGTGTGGGACGAAAACCTGAGTGGACTCAATCGTTTCCCCAGGGATAGAGGGATTAGCTCATCCCAACTTATAGGTGCGAGGTTTTTCGCACCTTTCTTAGTGCACGACTCCATAATCCAGGTGTGGGAAGAAACCCTGAGTGGAATCATCGTGCACTAGAGGAACGAGATACAAAATTCGTCCTCCAATTGGCTGTCAGAAACGGCTTCGAACCCACCATACAGGAGTGAATAATACCCTGGGTGGATTTGCCGTCTTCCAGTCGAAGCGGGACACATTTTTAAACCCCAGCTATCGGCGAAAGCTAGGACACGTTCAAACATCTCCAGGGAGTACGGTCCCTGTGCGTAGGACGGAGCATCCGACAAAGCAACGTGGTCTCAGGCACAACCGTAAGTCGACCTAAGGGCGCCGTTGACAAGCCTGCACCACGCAGTGCCGTACGCACTTACGAAGGCGGTGAAGGGCCGGGGACCGGCTGAAAGGTTGGACGCCTTACAACCTCCCTCCGATCACCTTTCCTGCGACAGTCATAAAACAAAGTCTTAAATTGCAGTCAGAATTGCAGTCGTGACGAGGAGAAATCTCGTACACGACAATAATAAGCAAGCGATTCCCGATTTAACGGGAACGCTCACATATACAGTCCACTAGCTTAGCTGCGCATCGCAGCGGCTGAGATCCCCGCTCCTGGGTGCGACAAGCACAGACCAGACGAGCGCGGAAGAAAGTAAGACACACAGCGTGATTCACGTTCACAGGAATTTAACGCCTATTCGTGTCTCTTTCTGTTACAGGTTTACCAAACAGGATTAGCTGCAGCGGCGTCTGGCCTGGCAGACAAATCATTATATAATTTTAGTTGTCAAACCGATCAAAATAAACGGCTTAGTCGAACCCTTCGACTAAGCGAAAATTAAAATTAAAATCTGTATTCTTTTCACGACGTTCCTTCCCTCACGATCCGGACCACCGTTAGGCGAGGTTTTTTCAAACCTACTCCCCCTAACAAACTAACTAACTGACAAACTAACTAACTAACTTACAAACTAACTAACTAACTGCATACTAACTAACTAACTGCAAACTAACTAACTAACTGACAATCTATCTAGTTTGCAGCAGACTAACTAACTAACAGACAAACTAACTAACTAACTGACAAACTAACTAGTTTGCTACAGTCTAACTAACTAACTGTCAAACTAACTAACTAACTGACAAACTAACTAACTAACTGACAAACTAACTAATTAACTGCATACTAACTAACTAACTGTCAACCTAACTAACTAACTTACAAACTAACTAACTAACTGCATACTAACTAACTAACTGTCAAACTAACTAACTAACTGACAAACTAACTAAATAACTGCAAATTAACTAACTAACTACAAACTAACTACCAAACTGACAATCTAACTAGTTTGCAGCAGACTAACTAACTAACTTACAAACTAACCAACTAACTGACAAACTAACTAACTAACTGAGAAACTAACTAACTAACAGACAATCTAACTAACTAACTGACAAACTAACTAATTAACTGCGTACTAAATTAACTAACTGACAAATTAACTAAATAACTGCAAATTAACTAACTAACTGCAAACTAACTAACTAACTGACAATCTAACTAGTTTGCAGCAGACTAACTAACTAACTGACAAACTAACCAACTAACTGACAAACTAACTAACTATCTAAGAAACTATCTAATTAACGGACAATCTAACTAACTAACTGACAAACTAAATAATTAACTGCATACTAACTAACTAACTGTCGAACTAACTAACTAACTGACAAACTAACTAACTAACGGCAAACTAACAAACTAACTGTCAAACTAACTAACTAACTGACAAACTAACTAAATAACTGCAAATTAACTAACTAACTGCAAATTAACTAAATAACTGCAAACTAACTAACTAACTGACAATCTAACTAGTTTGCAGCAGACTTACTAACTAACCGACAAACTAACTAACTAACTGACAAACTAACTATTTTGCTGCAGACTAACTAACTAACAGTCAAACTAACTAACTAACTGACAAACTAACTAACTAACAGACAATCTAACTAACTAACTGACAAACTAACTAACTAACAGACAATCTAACTAACTAACTGACAAACTAACTAACTAACTGACAAACTAACTAGTTTGCTACAGACTAACTAACTAACTGTCAAAATAACTAACTAACTGACAAACTAACTAAATAATTGGAAATTAACCAACTAACTGCAAACTAACACACAAACTGACAAACTAACTACTTTGCTGTAGAGTAACTAACTAACTGTCAAACTAACTAATTAACTGACAAACTAACTAGTTTGCTGCAGACTAACCAACTAACTGACAAACTAACTAACTAACTGACAAACTAACTAACTAACTTACAAACTAACTAACTAACTGCATACTAACTAACTAACTGCAAACTAACTAACTAACTGACAATCTAACTAGTTTGCAGCAGACTAACTAACTAACTGACAAACTGACCAACTAACTGACAAACTAGCTAACTAACTGAGAAACTAACTAACTAACAGACAATCTAACTAACTAACTGACAAACTAACTAATTAACTGCGTACTAACTAACTAACTGACAAACTAACCAACTAATTGACAAACTAACTAACTAACTAACAAACTAACTAACTAACTGCATACAAACTAACTACCTGACAACTAACTAACTAACTGACAAACTAACTAGCTAACAGACAATCTAACTAACTAACTGACAAACTAACTAGCTAACAGACAATCTAACTAACTAACTGACAAACTAACTATCCAACTGCATACTAACTATCTAACTGTCAAACTAACTAACTAACTGATAAACTAACTAACTAACGGCAGACTAACAAACTAACTGTCAAACTAACTTACTAACTTATAAACTAATTAGTTTGCTGTAGAATAACTAACTAATTGACAAACTAACTAAGTAACTGACAAACTAACTAACTAACAGACAATCTAACTAACTAACTGACAAACTAACTAATTAACTGCGTACTAATTAACTAACTGTCAAACTAACTAACTAACTGACAAATTAACTAAATAACTGCAAATTAACTAACTAACTGCAAACTAACTAACTAACTGACAAACTAACAAGTTTGATGTAGACTAACTAACTAACTGTCAAACTAACTAACTAACTGACAAACTAACTAGTTTGCTGCAGACTAACCAACTAACTGACAAACTAACTAAATTACTGCAAATTAACTAACTAACTGCAAATTAACTAAATAACTGTAGACTAACTAACTAACTGACAATATAACTAGTTTGCAGCAGACCAACTAACTAACAGACAAACTAACTAACTAACTGACAAACTAACTAACTAACTGAGAAACTAACTAACTAACAGACAATCTAACTAACTAACTGACAAAGTAACTAATTAACTGCGTACTAACTAACTAACAGACAATCTAACTAACTAACTGACAAAGTAACTAATTAACTGCGTACTAACTAACGAACTGTCAAACTAACTAACTAACTGACAAATAACCTAAATAACGGCAAATTAACTAACTAACTGCAAACTAACTAACTAACTGACAATCTAACTAGTTTGCAGCAGACTAACTAACTAACTGACAAACTAACCAACTAACTGACAAACTAACTAACTAACTGACAAACTAACTAACTACCAGACAATCTAACTAACTAATTGACAAACTAGCTAATTAACTGCGTACTAACTAGCTAACTGTCAAACTAACTAACTACCTGACAAATTAACTAAATAACTGCAAATTAACTAGCTAACTGCAAACTAACTAACTAACTGACAAACTAACAAGTTTGATGTAGACTAACTAACTAACTGTCAAACTAACTAACTAACTGACAAACTAACTAGTTTGCTGCAGACCAACCAACTAAACTAACTAACTAACTAACTGACAAACTAACTAACTAACTTACAAACTAACTAACTAACTGACAAACTAACTAGTTTGCTGCAGGCTGACTAACTAACTGTCAAACTAACTAACTAACTGACAAACTAACTAGTTTGCTGCAGACTAACTAACTAACTAGCTGACAAACTAACTAAATAACTGCAAATTAACCAACTAACTGCAAACTAACTAACTAAGGGGACAAACTAACTAGTTTGCTGTAGACAAACTAACTAACTGTTATACTAACTAACTAACTGACAAACTAACTAGTTTGCTGCAGACTAACCAACTAACTGACAAACTAACTAACTAACTGACAAACTAACTAACTAACTTACAAACTAACTAACTAACTGCATACTAACTAACAAACTGCAAACTAACTAACTAACTGACAAACTAACTAGTTTGCAGCAGACTAACTAACTAACCGACAAACTAACTAACTAACTGACAAACTAACTAGTATGCTACAGACTAACTAACTAACTGTCAAACAAACGAACTAACTAACTGACAAACTAACTAAATAACTGGAAATTAACCAACTAACTGCATACTAACTAACAAACTGACAAACTAACTACTTTGCTGTAGAGTAACTAACTAACTGTCAAACTAACTAACTAACTGACAAGCTAACTAGTTTGCTGCAGACTAACCAACTAACTGACAAACTAACTAACTAACTGACAAACTAACTAACTAACTTACAAAGTAACTAACTAACTGCATACTAACTAACTAACTGCAAACTAACTGACTAACAGACAATCTAACTAACTAATTGCAAATTAACTAAATAACTGCGAACTAACTAACTAACTGACAATATAACTAGTTTGCAGCAGACTAACTAACTAACTTACAAACTAACTAACTAACTGCATACTAACTAACTAACTGTCAAACGAACTAACTAACTGACAAACTAACTAAATAACTGCAAATTAACTAACTAACTAACGGACAATCTAACTAGTTTGCTGCAGATTAACTAACTAACTGACAAACTAACCAACTAACTGACAAACTAACTAACTAACTGAGAAACTAACTAACTAACAGACAATCTAACTAACTAACTGACAAACTAACTAATTAACTGCGTACTAACTAACTAACTGTCAAACTAACTAACTAACTGACAAATTAACGAAATAACTGTAAATTAACTAACTAACTGCATACTAACTAACTACCTGACAATCTAACTAGTTTGCTGCAGACTAACTAACTAACTGACAATCTAACTAACAATCTGACAATCTAACTAACTAACTAACAGAAAATCAAACTAACTAACTGACAAACTAACTAACTAACTGCATACTAACTAACTAACTGCATACTAACTACCTAACTGACAACTAACTAACTAACTGATAAACTAACTAACTAACGGCAAACTAACAAACTAACTGTCAAACTAACTAAATAACTGCAAATTAACTAACTAACTGCAAATTAAATAAATAACTGCGTACTAACTAACTAACTGTCAAACTAACTAACTAACTGACAAATTAACGAAATAACTGTAAATTAACTAACTAACTGCATACTAAATAACTACCTGACAATCTAACTAGTTTGCTGCAGACTAACTAACTAACTGACAATCTAACTAACAATCTGACAATCTAACTAACTAACTAACAGAAAATCAAACTAACTAACTGACAAACTAACTAACTAACTGCATACTAACTAACTAACAGCATACTAACTAACTAACTGACAACTAACTAACTAACTGACAAACTAACTAATTAACTGCGTACTAACTAACTAACTGTCAAACTGACTAACTAACTGACAAATTAACTAAATAACTGCAAATTAACTAACTCACTGCAAAGTAACTAACTAACTGACAAACTAACAAGTTTGATGTAGACTAACTAACTATCTGTCAAACTAACTAACTAACTGACAAACTAACTAGTTTGCTGCAGACTAACCAACTAACTGACAAACTAACTAACTAACTGACAAACTAACTAATTAACTGACAAACTAACTAACTAACTGCATACTGACTAACAAACTGCAAACTAATTAACAAACTGACAAACTGACTATTTTGCTGCAGACTAACTAACTAACAGTCAAACTAACTAACTAACTTACAAAATAACTAACTAACAGACAATCTAACTAACTAACTGACAAACTAACCAATTAACTGCATACTAACTAACTAACTGTCAAACTAACTAACTAACTGACAAACTAACTAGTTTGCAGCAGCCTGACTAACTAACTGTCAAGCTAACTAACTAACTGACAAACTAACTAGTTTGCAGCAGACTAACTAACTAACTGTCAAACTAACTAACTAACTGACAAACTAACTAAATAAATGCAAATTAACCAACTAACTGCAAACTAACTAACAAACTGACAAACTAACTACTTTGCTGTAGAGTAACTAACTAACTGACAAACTAACTAACTAAATGACAAGCTAACTAGTTTGCTGCAGACGAACTAACTAACTGACAATCTAACTAACAATCTGGCAAACTAACTAACTAACTTACAAACTAACTAACTAACTGCATACTAACTAACAAACTGCAAACTAATTAACTAACTGACAATCTAACTAGTTTGCAGCAGACTAACTAACTAACTGTCAAACTAACAAACTAACTGACAAACTAACAAATTAACAGACAATCTAACTAACTAACTGACAAACAAACTAATTAACTGCATACAAACTAACTAAATGTCAAACTAACTAACTAACTGACAAACGAACTAGTTTGCTGCAGGCTGACTAACTAACTGTCAAACTAACTAACTAACTGACAAACTAACTAGTTTGCTGCAGACTAACTAACTAACTGTCAAACTAACTAACTAGCTGACAAACTAACTAAATAACTGCAAATTAACCAACTAACTGCAAACTAACTAACTAAGGGGACAAACTAACTAGTTTGCTGTAGACAAACTAACTAACTGTTATACTAACTAACTAACTGACAAAGTAACTAGTTTGCTGCAGACTAACCAACTAACTGACAAACTAACTAACTAACTGTCAAACTAACTAACTAACTTACAAACTAACTAACTAACTGCGTACTAACTAACAAACTGCAAACTAATTAACTAACTGACAATCTAACTAGTTTGCAGCAGACCAACTAACTAACCGACAAACTAACTAACTAACTGACAAACTAACTAGTTTGCTTCAGACTAACTAACTAACTGTCAAACTAACTAACTAACTGGCAAACTAACGAAATAACTGGAAATTAACCAACTAACTGCAAACTAACTAACAAACGGACAAACTAACTACTTTGCTGTAGAGTAACTAACTAACTGACAAAGTAACTAACTAAATGACAAGCTAACTAGTTTGCTGCAGACGAACTAACTAACTGACAATCTAACTAACAATCTGGCAAACTAACTAACTAACTAACAGAAAATCAAACTAACTAACTGACAAACTAACTAACTAACTGCATACAAACTAACTAACTGACAACTAACTAACTAACCGACAAACTAACTAGCTAACAGACAATCGAACTAACTAACTGGACAAACTAACTAGCTAACAGACAATCTAACTAACTAACTGACAAACTAACTATCCAACTGCATACTAACTATCTAACTGTCAAACTAACTAACTAACTGACAAACTAACTAACTAACGGCACACTAACAAAATAACTGTCAAACTAACTAACTAACTGACAAACTAACTAAATAACTGCAAATTAACTAACTAACTGCAAATTAACTAAATAACTGCAAACTAACTAACTAACTGACAATATAACTAGTTTGCAGCAGACTAACTAACTAACCGACAAACTAACTAACTAACTAACAAACTAACTATTTTGCTACAGACTAACTAACTAACAGTCAAACTAACTAACTAACTGACAAACTAACTAACTAACAGACAATCTAACGAACTAACTGACAAACTAACCAATTAACAGCATACTAACTAACTAACTGTCAAACTAACTAACTAACTTACAAACTAACAAACTAACTGCATACTAACTAACTAACTGTCAAACTAACTTACTAACTTACTAACAAAAAAACTGCAAATTAACTAAGTAACTGCAAACTAATTAACTAACTGACAATCTAACTAGTTTGCAGCAGACTAACTAACTAACTGACAAACTAACCAACTAGCTGACAAACTAACTAACTAACTGAGAAACTAACTAACTAACTGACAATCTAACTAACTAACTGACAAACTAACTAATTAACTGCGTACTAACTAACTAACTGACTGACAAATTAACTAAATAACTGCAAATTAACTAACTAACTGACAAACTAACTAAATAACTACAAATTAACCAACTAACTGCAAACTAACTAACTGACATTCTAACTAGTTTGCAGCAGAATAACTAAGTAACCGACAAAGTAACTAACTAAATGACAAATTAACTAACTAACTGACAAACTAACTAACTAACAGACAATCTAACTAATTAACTGACAAACTAACTAGTTAAGTGCATACTAACTAACTAACTGTCAAACTAACTAACTAACTGACAAATTAACTAAATAACTCTAACTTAACTAACTAACTGCATAGTAACTAACTACCTGACAATCTAACTAGTTTGCTGCAGACTAACTAACTAACTGACAATCTAACTAACAATCTGACAAACTAACTAACTAACTATCAGAAAATCAAACTAACTAACTGACAAACTAACTAACTAACTGCATACTAACTAACTAACAGCATACTAACTAACTAACTGACAACTAACTAACTAACTGATAAACTAACTTGCTAACAGACAATCTAACTAACTAACTGACAAACTAACTAGCTAACAGACAATCTAACTAACTAACTGACAAACTAACTATCTAACTGCATACTAACAATCTTACTGTCAAACTAACTAACTAACTGATAAACTAACTAACTAACGGCAAACTAACAAACTAACTGTCAAACTAACTAACTAACTGACAAACTAACTATATAACTGCAAATTAACTAACTAACTGCAAACTAACTAACTAACTGACAAATTGACTAAATAACTGCAAATTAACTAACTAACTGCAAACTAACTAACTAACTGACAAACTAACTAGTTTGCTGTAGACTAACTAACTAACTGACAAACTAACTAACTAACGGCAAACTAACAAACTACCTGACAAACTAACTAACTAACAGACAATCTAACTAACTAACTGACAAACTAACTAATTAACTGCATACTAACTAACTAACTGTCAAACTAACTAACTAACTTACTTTGTATCGTCTCGGCCTATGTTTAGCACACCGATTCGATGGAAGGATAAAAAACTGGCCCACTGAACTGAGGATAGTTCGGATATCAGTTTTGTGTAACGTACTTTAATTTTCTCCCTTCGCTTCCTCTTCGGGGGGAGCCTGACGAGCTCCTGGTTTATAAAATTGTTTGGTGTGAATCGTCTCGCACTTCCAGACAGACTGTGAGCGAGGCGAGCGGTTAAATTTTCGTATTCGCCGGCCGGGTAAGAAAAACAATACGGCGAGACTCAGGCGTGGTCGCGGAACGACACTAAAGTCAAACCGTGTTGACAAACTGCCAGCGGTTACACCAAGGCTTGGAATATGTGATTTGAACAGACCGCCCGCCTCGCATTCGAAAGATGCGAAACGGTGTATATGAGTTCGTAAATGAAGAAGTCGAGAAATTCACTTACTGGTTCGCAAACATTAGGAGCGCTGAGAAATCAAATGCGACATACATTTTACAGGCGCACCGAAGGAACAAGAATAGAATAATTAACAGTAACATAATATTATGACTTAATGACTAACGGAATTTATAAGCAAGTAATATATAATGAGCTTGAAACAACGCATTAACTTATAGACGATCACAAAAGTGAGGTTCGAATATGTATAATCTAATTATTTCGCAGCGTTTAGATCACTCTCATTCGACACTGGAATTGGGAGCGGGCAGATCTGCGTTACTGGTCGCTTCAATTCGCCGTCTACCGTGCGTACGGTGACGACACGAACCCTTTGGTCCGATCCAGGGTGCAATCGAGGTGATACGCGCGAGTTGCCATTTAGATGGCGGAAGGGGAACTATCTTTTAAAATGACGAGTTCATTTAAACGCAAGTTGGCGCATTCCTGTTGCCACTTCCGACGTTGATGTAACGAGTGGAGATAATCTGCTGACCAGGAACGCCAGATCTGTTCGCTTATTCTGCGGACATGCTGCCATCGATCGAGCCTATTCGGATTAATATCTAACGTAGATTCCTCTGGAACCGCTACAATAGGTCGACCAATAAGAAAGTGACCGGGAGTCAGTGCGGACAGGTCGGTGGGTTCGTCGGTAAGAGCGGACATCGGGCGCGAGTTCAAACAAGCCTCGATTTGACACAATACGGTGGAGAACTCGATTTGAGACAAAGTATGAGCTCCCACTGCTCGCTTCCAGATGATACTTAACACTTTTTACTCCCGCCTCCCAGAGTCCACCAAAATGCGGAGCGGCAGGTGGGATAAACTTCCACGTGACTCCGTCAGTCGCCAACAAACTCTTGAGAGGTGCATCTGCGATCAAAGCATGGAAGGTTCGTTGTAATTCGCGATCGGCACCTCGGAAATTTGTACCGTTATCGGAGTACAAGAACGTGGGAAGCCCGCGGCGACTGGCGAATCTCTTTAAAGCGGCTAAAAACGCAGGTGTGGTGCAGTCCTCGACAAGTTCGAGATGCACTGCTTTGGTGGCAAGACATATGAATACCGCAATATAATATTTTCTGGTTTTCTGACCTCTACCAACGATTGGAAGTATATTAATTGGACCGGCATAGTCAAGACCGGTATGTGAAAACGGAGCAGAGGGTTTGACTCGAACGTCTGGAAGGGCTCCCATCAGCTGAGTAGCTGATTGAGCTTTCTGGCGAACACAAGTTACGCAACGATGTATGTACCCGCGAACTAAGGATCTCGCCGATATTATCCAATATTGTTGCCTGAGAACGCGGAGAGTCAATTGGATGCCTCCGTGAAGAGTGCGCTTGTGCACATGGTCGATTAGAAGTTCGGACACGCGATGCTTCGGCAATACGATGGGGTGTTTTTCGTCGTAGCTCAGAGCTGAGTGCTCGAGCCGCCCGCCAAGCCGAATTAATGAGTCTTTCCCGATGACTGGGTGTAATGAAATGAGCGGGCTAGATTTTGGAAGCGGCATCTTGCTCTTTAGCAATTTAAGTTCGGCGTTAAAGTGATTCTTTTGGACATAGGACATCCAAAAGAGAGAAGCGGCGCGTATTTCGTCGACAGTCAACGACCGTGAATACGGGGATAGCGGAACTAGTTTTTACGCGTTCTTTGAGTAAATCGTAATATGTACGCTGTAACTCGACGGAGTCGAGTCCAGCTCGAGTATTGAGAAGGAAGGTCCCATTCTACAAGCGGAGACGCGTGGTGAACGTATGATTTGCGAGATTCCGATAACGCGGTCTCTCGCGTGTTTTGTCCGATTGAATTCGAAGGGTTATGGTCCGGCCAAAACACGGACGGACGAGACAACCAGTCCGGTCGGACCACCACAGCTTATGAACTGCAAGTTCGGAAGCGCAGATGCCGCGTGACGCGCAATCAGCCGGATTATCTTGAGATCTTACATGTTTCCACGTCATTTGCGGAAGACGAGTCTGAACGTCGGACACGCGATTGGCGACGAAGGTATTCCACGTAGACGGATGTTGTTTTAGCCAAGCCAGAACTACCGTAGAATCGGTCCATCCGTAGACGCGGGGGGATTGAAACTTTAAGGAGGACAAAGTCAACTCGAGCAGGCGCGTTAACAATACGACCGCGTTTAATTCCAAGCGCGGAATGCTTATGGTTTTGAGCGGAGCTACTTTACTTTTTGCCGTCAGCAATGCAACTTGAGCTTCGGATAGAGAGTGAAGGACTCTTAAATAAACCACGGCAGCATAGGCTCGTTGTGACGCATCGGCAAATCCGTGTAATTCTATCGCGACATTATTGTTTCGCACGCCGGTCCAGCGAGGTATTCTCACTTCCCTTAATTGTGATAAATGTTCGTAATACTCGTGCCATTTTTTACAAAGGTCGACAGGAATTTCGTCGTCCCAATCTTTCTTTAGGAGCCAAAGCTCTTGTAGCATTAATTTTGCCACAATAATCACGGGGGAGGCCCATCCTAATGGATCGAATATCTTTGAAACGATCGAGAGTATATTACTTTTAGTACCTTTCGCGGGTAAACAAAAGTCAATGCGAAATCGGAAAGTATCTTCGGAAGGGTTCCATGTGACACCGAGAACTTTCTGAGACTCGTCCTCACCGAGCGGATGATCGGAAGTTGATTCACGGTCGGAAGGAGGAATGTTTTCTAACAGTTCAGCCGCGTTGGCGGCCCACTTGCGAAGTTGAAAACCCACTCGACTCAGGAGTTCGATTAATTGTCTACGAATTTCGTGGAGAGTATGAATATCGTCCGCACCAAAAATAGCGTCATCGACATAAATTGAATCTTGCACAACAGGAGTAGTGGCGGGAAGGTTGGAGCCTTCGTCGAGAGCTAATTGATCTAAGACTTTAATAGCAAGATATGGCGCGGAAGCGAGACCATACGTCACGGTAAGTAATCGGTACGAAAGAATAGGCTGGTCTCTGCACGGTCGCCATAATATCCTCTGATAGTCAGCATCCGCTGGATTGAGTTCGGATTTGTCTGAACATCTTTGCGATGTCGGCAGTGTATACGTAACGAAATAGCCGCCAGCGTAGAATAATAGCTGCTAAATCTCGCTGCAGTTTTGGACCTATCATGAGGTAGTCGTTTAACGACTGTCCGGAATTAGCTTTAGCGGACGCGTTGAATACGACTCTAAGCTTAGTTGTGCTACTGGACGGTCGCACTACAGGGTGATGAGGAATGTAGTATATTGATGAGATGTTCGAGGCTTGTTCTTCAATTTGTTCCATGTGACCCATGGAAAGGTATTCCGATAAAAAATCATGATACTGAGACTCGAGATCCGGCTGTTTGAGCAACCGCTGCTCCAATTTGGCGTAAAAACGGGAAGCAACTTCCCGCGATCCTTCGAGATCGAATGGAGGTGTACTCTTAAATGGGAGCCGTACGATACATCGTCCTTGAGGTGATCGAGTATGAGTATCGTGAAAAAAACGCTCACATTTTTCGTCTTCTTCGGAAAGCGAGGGTCTTGAAGGGACTTCCTCGAGTTCCCAAAAACGACGCAAAGAATAATCTAACTCTTCTGCAGATACGCAATTGACAAGAGAGGAGATTCCTGGCGGGAGTCACGTGGCCCAGTTGGTCCGGAAATAATCCATCCTAGGGCAGTGAGCTGAGCAGTGGGAGTACCGACTGGACCTTGGCGAAGGTCGTTCAGTAAAAGCGATCCGTATAGATCAGCACCGATTAAGACGTGAATCGGTTGGCCACTTAACGGGTTGGGATCTGCTAACGGCAAATCGCGTAGATGCGGCCAAGATTGTAAGTCAAGGCGCGCTCTTGAGCCAGCGTAAGAAGTGATGCGTTGATAAACGTGCGCGGACAGCGGAAAGGATACTTTAGAATTATGGCAAGATTCTAACTGTACGAGTACGCGTGATTTTGCTACTCCACTATATTGTTCCCCGAAGCATTGAATCTGAAGCCTCGCCCGATGTCTTTTTCGTACGCATTAACTGACAGACCGACTCGGAAATGAAGCTAAAGGAAGATCCTTGATATAGCAACGCGCGGAGTTTGAAGGCACGACCTTCAGCGGTACGGAGCACTATCCACGCGGTAGCCAACAGCGTATTCGGAGAGGTGAATTTGGACGAGAGACGGTCTGTACTGACGCCGGAAACTCTTTGTTTGTAGCGTCGGATGCATTAGCTTTGTCGACGGAATCATTTACCGATACGTTGCTAGTCGTCTTGTTGAGAGAGGTAGCGGCTCGATGCAAAAGCGAGTGATGAGTTCGCTTACACAGAAAGCATCGATTCGTACTTTTGCATTCGGAAGTAAGGTGACCGAAACGTAAGCAATTAAAACAAAGTCTATTTTGCTTCACAAATGAAACTCGCTGATCCAGGGACTTAGCTTTAAATCGTTCGCATTTAAAGAGCATATGATCACCGGAACAGTCAACACATTTAACAACCGAGACGTTATTGACGCTTGATCGATTCTAGGAGCGTCGAAAACGACTTTGTTTTTGTACGACGGGCTGTCGCTGGCGGCGAGATAGTCGGTGAGACCGCGTATGCGAAGAGTCATGAACTCGTTAATTTCTTTATATGTGGGATATTTCTTAGAACTGCCACGATGCAAATTCCATTCGTCGCGGGTGCGTTTCGAAAATTTTTGCGCAATCAAATATACTAAAAGATCGTCCCACGAATCGACGGCGCGGTTAAGGTTTTTAACGCGGTAAGGGAGGAAGTGACTGTATCTCGCAAACGCTTGAGCTCTGTCGCAAGCTCGGTCTTCATCGACGGCAAACTAATAAATTTATGAATGTGCGAATTAATGAGAGCGGTCTCATCTTCGTATTCGTCGACGAGCAATTTCCACGCAGCTTTGTAACTTTCGTCGGACATGTTTATATTATCTATTAAGAGTGCCGCGTCACCGGTTACATTAGTTTTCAAATAATGTAGTTTTTGAATGTTCGTGAGCGACTTGTTTGAGTCGACGAGCGATTTGAATAAACCACGGAAGTTTCCCCATTGATTGAAGTCTCCGGAAAACTTCGGAAGCGAAAGACGCGGTAATTGCGATGATGCGGAGGCAACAGAATCGTGACAAATAGAAACGTTACTTTGATCAGACTGGGTTTTACTACCGACGTCCAGCTGGGCGATGGCGTCGCTGAGGAAGTCCGAAGCGTCGAAGTAGGCGTAGTCCGCGTCGAGAAAAAGTGTTGTCCTTGAAGTAGGAGATGCCCTTATGGTCCTCCGCTTGGGTGGACTGGAGGATCAACTGGTGGGTTGCACGGCATTCGTCCCATAGTTTCTCCAAATTCTCCTTTCGGTGTTTTGCCCTGGGCATCGAAACTTGAGCCTTCGGGAGTTTCTTATAATTCACGATCACTCGTCGTATCGCGGCAATCGTGGTGACTTGCTGTATAAAAAGGCCTTCTGCTCTTTCGGCCATGATTATAGTTCGAAATGAGTGCGAGTCGAGTAATTAGCCTCAATGAATCAAACAATGTTCAGCGATGACCTCGCTACAATCAAACACGCGGGTAGGCGTGGAGAGGATAAAGTCACACTTTTGAAACTTGAGTTTTTTTTTTAACGAAACAGCGCGAAGGGAGCGGATTGTAACGGTCCTAACAGGTCTCCGTCCAACTGTAGAGCGGGGAGCGAGTCACGGCAGAAACCAATAGTCTTAATTTCAATATGGCTCACACCGAACTCCGTACGCGAGCACAACCGAACTTTTGCAGACACAGTCACAGCGGTTAATCCGGCTCGAAGGACCACTTTGTATCGTCTCGGCCTATGTTTAGCACACCGATTCGATGGAAGGATAAAAAACTGGCCCACTGAACTGAGTATAGTTCGGATATCAATTTTGTGTAACGTACTTTATTTTTCTCAATTCGCTTCCTCTTCGGGAGGAGCCTGACGAGCTCCTGGTATATAAAATTGTTTGGTGTGAATCGACTCGCACTTCCAGACAGACTGTGAGCGAGGCGAGCGGTTAAATTTTCGTATTCGCCGGACGGGTAAGAAAAACAATACGGCGAGACTCAGGCGTGGTCGCGGAACGACACTAAAGTCAAACCGTGTTGACAAACTGCCAGCGGTTACACCAAGGCTTTGAATATGTGATTTGAACAAACTGACAAACTAACTAACTAATTGAGAATCTAACTAACTAACAGACAATCTAACTAACTAACTGACAAACTAACTAATTAACTGCGTACTAACTAACGAACTGTCAAACTATCTAACTAACTGACAAATTAACTAAATAACTGCAAATTAACTAACTAACTGCAAACTAACTAACGAACTGTCAAACTAACTAACTAACTGACAAATTAACTAAATAACTGCAAATTAACTAACTAACTGCAAACTAACTAACTAACTGACAAACTAACTAGTTTGCTGCAGACTAACTAACTAACGGCAAACTAACAAACTACCAGACAAACTAACTAACTAACAGAAAATCTAACTAACTAACTGACAAACAAACTAACTGACTGCATACTAACTAACTAACTGTCAAACTAACTAACTAACTAACAAAACTAACTAACTAACTGAGAAACTAACTAACTAACAGACAATCTGACTAACTAACTGACAAACTAACTAATTAACTGCATACAAACTAACTAACTGTCAAACTAACTAACTAACTGACAAATTAACTAAATAACTGCAAATTAACTAACTAACTGACAAACTAACTAACTAACTTACAAACTAACTAACTAACTGAGAAACTAACTAACTAACAGACAATCTAACTAACTAACTGACAAACTAACTAATTAACTGCGTACTAACTAACTAACTGTCAAACTAACTAATTAACTGACAAATTAACTATATAACTGCAAATTAACTAACTAACTGAAAACTAACTAACTAACTGACAAACTAACTAGTTTGCTGCAGACTAACTAACTAACTGACAAAGTAACCAACTAACTGACAAACTATCTAACTATCAAAGAAACTATCTAACTAACAGACAATCTGACTAACTAACTGACAAACTAACTAATTAACTGCATACTAACTAACTAACTGTCAAACTAACTAACTAACTGACAAACTAACTAGTTTGCTGCAGAGTAACTAACTAACTGTCAAACTAACTAACTAACTGACAAACTAACTAAATAACTGCAAATTAACCAACTAACTGCAAACTAACTAACTGACAATCTAACTAGTTTGCAGCAGACTAACTAAGTGCCCCTCAGGTTCTGTGTCCGGCAATCGTCGGCCGCAGTACGGGGCGTAGCGACCCCGAGGTACCTGAAGCTAATCACACCGTAAGCCTCCTGTTGGTCGTCACGACGATCCATTCATAATTCCTTTTTTGGTTTTGTGAATGGTACGTGACGGCAGGAGAAACGGGGGCCTTGGCTTAACCGCCTGGGCCAAGAGTATGGCGACTCTATAATATCGCCCTCCAATCCTAAGCTATGGTGCGCGGCGATGGGATGCATGGTTGGGGAGAAGGCCCAATCCCAAGCGACCACCTCCGTGGCACCTGCCGAACCCCCGGAGTATTAGGCTTACCGGGGTAAGGCGGCTCTGCCCGGGGGGTCTTTATTTCCGACCTACTCGTGGGATTCATACATGGATGTTCAAAATAAAACGGGGATGGGACGGGTTATATTGGAGGGGAAGGACGATGACGGTGTTGGGGCTAGGGTGACGGCGCTCGCGCCTCACTCAGCGCCTGGCCCAGCTTCGTGGAAGGTGGAGGAGGACGACGAGACTGCGTCAGTCTCGTTCTTCTCCACCACGAGGAGCCACATAGGCTCCAAGAGGAAGCGGACGGGGCAGGCCGTCGACGGAGTGGACCGGGCGATGAACCCGGTCGTGATGGTGAGTTGCCTCAGGGACGAGGTAACCGAGGAGATATCCGAGAGGATCTCCTCGTCCCTGAGGCGGGTGGAGAAGGTGGCCGCGGCCTGCTCCTCGAAGGGGCAGAAGACCTGCGGGGCAGACCCCGTAGGGTAGCGGCCCAGAGGATGAGGGAAGCGACACAGGAGTTGTGTGGGCGAAATGCCCGGCTGCAGCTCCTGGTGGAGGAGGAGCGACGGGGGAGGATGAGGGCAGAGGCGCGCTGGAACAGCGCAGCCCTCCCTTCTATCCTCCCTCCTCCTCCACCTCCACCACCACAACCCACGGTCGTGGAAAAAAAGCGGAGTGCGGCGGCGGTGTTGCGGGGACCTTCCACCCACACTCCGCCCGCGCAGAGTTCCCCATTCTCCTCAGAGGACGAACTTCTGAGGAGGATCGGGAACATGATCGACGGCAAGCTGGCCGCCTTCCGGGAGGAGCTCCTCTACGGAGGTGTGGTCGGCGGGAAGGCGGTGCCTCCCCGACCAAGGTCGGTTCGGGCGGGGAAGGCGAAGGTGGGGGGACGGAAGGCTCTACCCACCGTGGCCGCTACGGTGCCGCCCGCGGCCAAGGAAAGGCCGCGAAGGTGCGACCAGGGCGCCACCCTAAAACGGCAGCAGTGACGCTGACCGTTCCTCGGTGGGGACCTGACACTCGCGGGGGCCATGCGGCTCGCCAGGGATAATATATCCCTGGAGGAGCTCGGCATCGCTTCCGTGAGGGCGAAGAGGGCCGTGACCGGGGGTCTCCTGCTGGAGATCCCTGGTCCAGAAGGACGGCGAGAAGGCGGACCGACTCGCCCAGAGGCTCCAGAAGCAGCTGGGCGAGCGGGGTGTCCGAGTCGTCCGGCCCACGAAGCGCACAGAGATGCGCATATGTGGGTTGGACGACTCGGTCACCGCGCAGGAGGTGTCCTGTGCCCTAGCGAGGGCGGGTGATTGCCCCGAGGGAGACGTGCGGGTCGGAGAAATCCGCAGGTCTCCTTCCGGCCTGGGGTCGGTGTGGGCCCGGTGTCCCCTCTCCGCCGCCCGAAAGGTGGCGGAATCCGGGAGGGTGTTGGTGGGGTGGGTTTCGGCGCGAGTGGAGATACTCGCGCCGCGCCAACTCCAGTGTCACCGCTGCCTCGATCTGGGGCACGTGAGGCAGCGGTGCACCTCGCCGGTGGACCGCAGCGGTCAGTGTTACCGCTGCGGGGCGAATGACCACCGCGCGAGCCAGTGTTCGGCGGCCCCCCACTGCCCGCTATGTGCGGACATGGGGAGACCAGCCGATCACAGGGTGGGGAGCAAAAAGTGCTCTCCCCCCTCCCGGAAGGGGAAGAAGAAGGGGCCCGCCCCGGTTCAGGCACCGCGGTCGCTGGCAGCGTCCACAATGCAGGTGGACGGTGCCACGGGGACGGACAGCCGGGAGGAGGCTGGGACGGCCGTTAAATAACGGCGCCCCGCCTCCTCCTCCAGGCCAATCTCAACCACTGCCGCGCGGCACAGGACATGATGTCCCAAGTCCTCGCGGAGTGGGGGTTGGCCTGGCGGTCGCCGCCGAGCCGTACCGCGTGCCGGATCACCCACATTGGGTGAGCGATACGGACGGTTTGGTGGCGACGGTATGGGGAGGTGGCGACGGGTCCCCGCCGTTCTCCATTCTGGAGCGCGGTCGGGGTTTCGTCGCCGTGGACTGGGAGTCGCCGTAGTAGGGTGCTACATCTCGCCCCGCAGCGGTCACGCCGCGTTCGAGCTGTACTTGGCCGAGGTCGCAGCATGTGTGCAGCGCTGCGCGGCCCGACCGGTGCTAGTCCTGGGGGACTTTAACGCCAAGTCGGTGGCTTGGGGATCCCCTAGGACCACCGTTCGCGGCGGGATCCTGGGCGACTGGGCGGCGGGGCTCGACCTTCGGTTACTGAACCGGGGGTCGGAGCACACGTGCGTGCGGCGATATGGGGGGTCTATCGTGGATGTTGGATTCGCGACCCCCAACGCCGTGCGCATGGTGCCGGCTTGGCAGGTGGCCCCGGAGGCAGAGACACTCTCCGATCACCGGTATATCCGGATGGAGGTCTCTGCCGCCGGGGCTGCGTCCCGGCACCGCCGCCCGGATGGCACCCCACCGCGCCGCTGGGCGCTTCGGCGCCTGGACAAGGACGCCCTGATGGCAGCTGCCCTCGCTGCAACTTGGCCGCAGGTGGCGGCCGTGTTGCCAAGCATGGAGGAGGAGGCTGCCCGGCTCGGGGTACTAGTCGCAAACATTTGCGACGCGTCGATGCCCCGGGTCGGGCGAGCTTCTCCTCGCCGGGCGGTGTACTGGTGGTCGGCCGCGATCGCGGAATTGCGGGTCGCGAGTGTCCGCACCCGACGCCAGTACGGCCGCGCGCGCCG
Organism: Colletes collaris; assembly: GCA_030068185.1. Taxonomy (NCBI): domain Eukaryota; kingdom Metazoa; phylum Arthropoda; class Insecta; order Hymenoptera; family Colletidae; genus Colletes; species Colletes collaris. The sequence continues at coordinate 58,238 of JASGYR010000266.1, forward strand.
TCGTCTACAACCGGACGATAGTGTATGTATGAGGCATACCGGATGGCGCGGGTTGCTCTGCAGGTCGCCATCAAACGGGCCAAGACCCGGGCATGGAAGGATCTCCTCCAGACCCTCGATGACGATCCTTGGGGGCGCCCGTACAGGGTGGTGCAGAAGAAGCTCCGCCCGTGGGCGCCCCCCGTCACGGAGGGTCTTGACCCCCGGCTGCTGGAGGACGTGGTCAATACTCTTTTCCCAAAACGGGTGAGGGGACCACGTCCTCCGGCAGAGGCGGCAGTCCCAAGGGAGTGGGCGGCCGAACTGGGGGTCACTCAGGGGGAGCTGGCCGCGGCCATCAGGCGGGTCGGGGCGCGTAATTCGGCCCGGGGTCCGGATGGTGTGCCCGGCCGGGTTTTGTTCTTGACCCAGGGCATGCTTGGGGCCTCCCTCAGGCGGTTGTTCGACCGATGCCTGAGGGACGGGCGATTCCCCCCCAGTTGGAAGGTGGCGAGGATGGTCCTCCTCCGGAAGGAGGGTCGGGCCGCGGAGTCTCCCTCCGCATACCGGCCCATCTGTCTCCTCCACGAGGTGGGCAAGCTCTTCGAGCGGGTGATTGCTGCTCGCCTCGTCGAGCACCTGGCGCGGGGTGCCCCCGGCCAGGCCGACTGCCAGTACGGTTTCCGGGAGGGTCGATCGACCATCGACGCGATAGGTCGTGTCAGGGCCCTCTCGGAGTCGGCCGTCTCCCGGGGAGGGGTGGCTTTGGCAATATCCTTGGATATTGCCAACGCCTTTAACACCCTGCCCTGGTAGGAGATAAGGAGGGGGCTCGAATATCATCGGGTCTCCCCTTGTCTCGGGGCGGTCATCGGGGATTATCTCCGCGGCAGGTGGATCGAGTATCCGAGCCGGGATGGGCATATGCGGAGGGAGGTGTACTGCGGTGTTCCGCAGGGGTCGGTCCTCGGGCCACTCCTGTGGAACATCGCGTACGACGCAGTGTTGCGGGCAGACCTCCCCGACTGCGTCAGCGCCGTGTGTTATGCAGATGACACACTGGTGCTGGCAGTCGGGTCGCACTGGGGGAGGGCCAAGCGTCTCGCGGAGGAGGGGGCGCAACGCGTCGTCGACCGGATCAGAGGGATGGGGATGACGGTGGCGGTCCATAAGACCGAGGTGATAGCGTTCCATTCACCTCGGCAGGATCCACCACCCCCTCTGATCCGCGTGGGTGAGGCTAATATCGAGGTGAAGCCCCAGATGAGGTATCTGGGGCTGATCCTCGATAGCCACTGGCGTTTCGAGGAGCATTTCCGCTGCCTGGTCCCCGGCTGGAGAGGATGGTCGGGGCTTTGGGCCGGATTCTGCCCAACCTGGGGGCCCGGCGGGCCGAGTTCGCCGCCTCTATGTGGCAATGGTTCAGTCGGTGGTCCTATACGGGGGCCCCGTCTGGGCGGACGACCTGGCGGCCTCCCGGCGCGGCATGACTATGCTGCGTCGGGTGCAGAGGCGGATGGCTCTAAGGGTCGTCCGCGGGTACCGGACCGTGTCACATGAGGCGGCGACGGTTCTTGCGGGGATGCCGCCCGTGGATCTCCTCGCGCGGTCGCAAGCGATGATGTATCGTCACCGCGTCGACCGTCGCGCGGGGGTGAGGCGGTCCCGGGTGTGCAGGAACCTGCTTGGGGCGAGTTGAAGCGCCAGGCCCGGCAGTCCGTGGTGCACGCGTGGCAAGAGCGGTTGGCTCTGCCTACCGCGGGGCACCGGACAGTCGGCCACTCCTATGTGAGTGGCTGGACAGAGGCCATGGAAGCCTCACTTACAGGATGGCACAGGTGTTCTCGGGGCATGGCAGCTTCGGGAGATACCTGTGCCGGATAGGGAAGGAGAAGACGGCGCGTTGCTGCCATTGTGACGCTGAGCAGGACACGGCGGAACATACCCTCGAGGTATGCGCTGCATGGGAGGGTGAACGCCGTGTCCTGATCGGCGTCATCGGGCGGATGTCTCGCTGCCGGGCATGGTGCGCGCCATGCTCGGCAGCGAGGAGAAGTGGAGGGCCGTGGCCTCCTTCTGCGAAATCGTAATGTTGCAGAAGGAGACCGCGGGAAGGAGCGCGAGCGTCAGCGGCGTGCTGAAGCTCGCGCTCGTTTGGTGGCGAGAGAGCGTCGCCTGGGCGTCAGGCGACGCGGGCGGCCCCCTCGGCGTGGCGCATGACCCAGGCTGGGAGGGGGTTCCTGATAGGAGCCCCCTCCCGCCAGGCGGAGTAGGGTCGGACCGGATGGGGTGGCAGTGCCTCCTGTCCGGGCCCGGCGCACGGAACGGCACCCTCGGTGGCCTGGTGCGGCCATGAGCTGCCGGCCTCCGAGGGGTAGAAAAGGGGTCGCGGCGGTTGCGAGTTGGGGCTCGCAGCCGCCACTAGACGCGGCCCGGGACGGATGGCGGCAGGACGATGTGACCTCGTCCTGCCGCTATGAGACAGGGCGATTACCGGGGGGACCGTTTGTCCCCCCGCGGGTGGGCGCAAAGCGCGGGCACGGGGAGGATACCGGAAGTATACTTCCAGCGATTCCCGTTATCCTCCCAAATCGTGCGGAAGGGTCACCGTGGGGTTTTTAGTGGGTAGGTCCGGCGCCCGTTACAATGGGCGCGGGGAATCCCACACACCCCTCACGCCTCTCCCCAAAGAGGTGGGAGGGAGTCTTTCGATGATTTTCCCCACGAAAGAAAAAAAAAAAAAAAAAAAAAAATCCCACACACCCCTCCCGCCACCCCCAAAGAGGTGGGAGGGAGTCTTTCGAAGATTTTGCCCACGAAAGAAAAAAAAAAAAAAAAAGACTAACTAACTAAACCGGACAAACTAACTAACTAACTGACAAACTGACTAACCGACAAACTAACTAACTAACTGTCAAACTAACTAACTAACTGACAACTTAACTAAATAACTGCAAACTAACAAACTATCTGTCAATCTAACTATCTAACTGACAAACTAACTAAATAACTGCAAATTAACCAACTAACTTCAAATTAACTAAATAACTGCAAACTAACTAACTAACTGACAATATAACTAGTTTGCAGCAGACTAACTAACTAACCGACAAACTAACTAACAAACTGACAAACTGACTATTTTGCTGCAGACTAACTAACTAACAGTCAAACTAACTAACTAACTTACAAAATATCTAACTAACAGACAATCTAACTAACTAACTGACAAACTAATCAATTAACTGCATACTAACTAACTAACTGTCAAACTAACTAACTAACTGACAAACTAACTAGTTTGCAGCAGCCTGACTAACTAACTGTCAAGCTAACTAACTAACTGACAAACTAACTAGTTTGCAGCAGACTAACTAACTAACTGTCAAACTAACTAACTAACTGACAAACTAACTAAATAAATGCAAATTTACCAACTAACTGCAAACTAACTAACTAACTGACAAACTAACTACTTTGCTGCAGACTAACTAACTAACTGTCAAACTAACAAACTAACTGACAAACTAACTAACTAACAGACAATCTAACTAACTAACTGACAAACTAACTAATTAACTGCATACTAACTAACTAACTGTCAAACTAACTAACTAACTGACAAACTAACTAAATAACTGCAAATTAACTAACTAACTGCAAACTAACTAACTAGCTGCAAACTAACTAACTAACTGACCATCTAACTTGTTTGCAGCAGACTAACCAACTAGCCGACAAACTAACTAACTAACAGACAATCTAACCAACTTACTGACAAACTATCTAATTAACTGCATACAAACTAACTAACTGTCAAACTAACTAACTAACTGACAAATTAACTAAATAACTGCAAATTAACTAACTAACTGCAAACTAACTAACTAACTGACAAACTAACTAGTTTGCTGCAGGCTGACTAACTAACTGTCAAAGTAACTAACTAACTGACAAACTAACTAGTTTCCTGCAGATTAACTAACTAACTGTCAAACTAACTAACTAACTGACAAACTAACTAAATAACTGCAAATTAACCAACTAACTGCAAACTAACTAACTGACAATCTAACTAGTTTGCAGCAGACTAACTATCTAACCGACAAACTAACTAACTAACCGACAAACTGAGTAACCGAGAAACTAACTAACTAACTGACATACTAACTAACTAACTGAGGAACTAACTAACTAACAGACAATCTAACTAACTAACTGAGAAACTAACTAATTAACTGCATACTAACTAACTAACTGTCAAACTAACTAACTAACTGACAACTTAACTAAATAGCTGCAAACTAACAAACTATCTAAGAAACTATCTAACTAACAGACAATCTAACTAACTAACTGACAAACTAACTAATTAACTGCATACTTACTAACTAACTGTCGAACTAACTAACTAACTGACAAACTAACTAACTAACGGCAAACTAACAAACTAACTGTCAAACTAACTAACTAACTGACAAACTAACTAAATAACTGCATATTAACTAACTAACTGCAAATTAACTAAATAACTGCAAACTAACTAACTAACTGCAAACTAACTAACTAACTGCAAACTAACTAACTAACTGACAATCTAACTAGTCTGCAGCAGACTAACTAACTAACCGACAAACTAATTAACGAACTGACAAACTAACTAAATATCTGCAAATTAACCAACTAACTGCAAACTAACTAACTGACAATCTAACTAGTTTGCAGTAGACTAACTAACTAACCGACAATCTAACTAACTAACTGACAAACTAACTATCCAACTGCATACTAACTATCTAACTGTCAAAACTAACTAACTAACTGACAAACTAACTAACTAACTTCAAACTAACAAACTAACTGTCAAACTAACTAACTAACTGACAAACTAACTAAATAACTGCAAATTAACTAACTAACTGCAAATTAACTAAATAACTGCAAACTAACTAACTAACTGACAATATATCTAGTTTGCAGCAGACTAACTAACTAACCGACAAACTAATTAACTAACTGACAAACTAACTATTTTGCTGCAGACTAACTAACTAACAGTGAAACTAACTAACTAACTGACAAACTAACTAACTAACTGTCAAACTAACTAACTAACTGACAAACTAACTAATTAACTGCATACTAACTAACTAACTGTCAAACTAACTAACTAACTGACAAATTAACTAAATAACTGCAAATTAACTAACTAACTGACAAACTAACTAGTTTGCTACAGACTAACTATCTAACTGACAATCTAACCAACAATCTGACAAACTAACAAACTAACTAACAGAAAATCAAACTAACTAACTGTCAAACTAACTAACTAACTGCATACAAACTAACTAACTGACAACTAACTAACTAACTGGCAAACTAGCTAGCAAACAGACAATCTAACTAACTAACTGACAAACTAACTATCCAACTGCATACTAACTATCTAACTGTCAAACTAACTAACTAACTGATAAACTAACAAACTAACGGCAAACTAACAAACTAACTGTCAAACTAACTAACTAACTTACAAACTAACTAGTTTGCTGCAGAGTAACTAACTAACCGACAAACAAACTAACTCACTGACAAACTAACTAACTAATTGAGAAACTAACTAACTAACAGACAATCTGACTAACTAACTGACAAACTTTTTTTTTTAACGAAACAGCGCGAAGGGAGCGGATTGTAACGGTCCTAACAGGTCTCCGTCCAACTGTAGAGCGGGGAGCGAGTCAAGAAGGTCACGGCAGAAACCAATAGTCTTAATTTCAATATGGCTCACACCGAACTCCGTACGCGAGCACAACCGAACTTTTGCAGACACAGTCACAGCGGTTAATCCGGCTCGAAGGACCACTTTGTATCGTCTCGGCCTATGTTTAGCACACCGATTCGATGGAAGGATAAAAAACTGGCCCACTGAACTGAGTATAGTTCGGATATCAATTTTGTGTAACGTACTTTATTTTTCTCAATTCGCTTCCTCTTCGGGAGGAGCCTGAGGGGCTCCTGGTATATAAAATTGTTTGGTGTGAATCGACTCGCACTTCCAGACAGACTGTGAGCGAGGCGAGCGGTTAAATTTTCGTATTCGCCGGACGGGTAAGAAAAACAATACGGCGAGACTCAGGCGTGGTCGCGGAACGACACTAAAGTCAAACCGTGTTGACAAACTGCCAGCGGTTACACCAAGGCTTTGAATATGTGATTTGAACAAACTGACAAACTAACTAACTAATTGAGAATCTAACTAACTAACAGACAATCTAACTAACTAACTGACAAACTAACTAATTAACTGCGTACTAACTAACGAACTGTCAAACTATCTAACTAACTGACAAATTAACTAAATAACTGCAAATTAACTAACTAACTGCAAACTAACTAACGAACTGTCAAACTAACTAACTAACTGACAAATTAACTAAATAACTGCAAATTAACTAACTAACTGCAAACTAACTAACTAACTGACAAACTAACTAGTTTGCTGCAGACTAACTAACTAACGGCAAACTAACAAACTACCAGACAAACTAACTAACTAACAGACAATCTAACTAACTAACTGACAAACTAACTAATTAACTGCATACTAACTAACTAACTGTCAAACTAACTAACTAACTGACAAACTAACTAACTAATTGAGAAACTAACTAACTAACAGACAATCTGACTAACTAACTGACAAACTAACTAATTAACTGCATACAAACTAACTAACTGTCAAACTAACTAACTAACTGACAAATTAACTAAATAACTGCAAATTAACTAACTAACTGACAAACTAACTAACTAACTTACAAACTAACTAACTAACTGAGAAACTAACTAACTAACAGACAATCTAACTAACTAACTGACAAACTAACTAATTAACTGCGTACTAACTAACTAACTGTCAAACTAACTAATTAACTGACAAATTAACTATATAACTGCAAATTAACTAACTAACTGAAAACTAACTAACTAACTGACAAACTAACTAGTTTGCTGCAGACTAACTAACTAACTGACAAAGTAACCAACTAACTGACAAACTATCTAACTATCAAAGAAACTATCTAACTAACAGACAATCTGACTAACTAACTGACAAACTAACTAATTAACTGCATACTAACTAACTAACTGTCAAACTAACTAACTAACTGACAAACTAACTAGTTTGCTGCAGACTAACTAACTAACTGTCAAACTAACTAACTAACTGACAAACTAACTAAATAACTGCAAATTAACCAACTAACTGCAAACTAACTAACTGACAATCTAACTAGTTTGCAGCAGACTAACTAAGTGCCCCTCAGGGGCTGTGTCCGGCAATCGTCGGCCGCAGTACGGGGCGTAGCGACCCCGAGGTACCTGAAGCTAATCACACCGTAAGCCTCCTGTTGGTCGTCACGACGATCCATTCATAATTCCTTTTTTGGTTTTGTGAATGGTACGTGACGGCAGGAGAAACGGGGGCCTTGGCTTAACCGCCTGGGCCAAGAGTATGGCGACTCTATAATATCGCCCTCCAATCCTAAGCTATGGTGCGCGGCGATGGGATGCATGGTTGGGGGAGAAGGCCCAATCCCAAGCGACCACCTCCGTGGCACCTGCCGAACCCCCGGAGTATTAGGCTTACCCGGGTAAGGCGGCTCTGCCCGGGGGGACCTTTATTTCCGACCTACTCGTGGGATTCATACATGGATGTTCAAAATAAAACGGGGATGGGACGGGTTATATTGGAGGGGAAGGACGATGACGGTGTTGGGGCTAGGGTGACGGCGCTCGCGCCTCACTCAGCGCCTGGCCCAGCTTCGTGGAAGGTGGAGGAGGACGACGAGACTGCGTCAGTCTCGTTCTTCTCCTCCACGAGGAGCCACATAGGCTCCAAGAGGAAGCGGACGGGGCAGGCCGTCGACGGAGTGGACCGGGCGATGAACCCGGTCGTGATGGTGAGTTGCCTCAGGGACGAGGTAACCGAGGAGATATCCGAGAGGATCTCCTCGTCCCTGAGGCGGGTGGAGAAGGTGGCCGCGGCCTGCTCCTCGAAGGGGCAGAAGACCTGCAGGGCAGACCCCGTAGGGTAGCGGCCCAGAGGATGAGGGAAGCGACACAGGAGTTGTGTGGGCGAAATGCCCGGCTGCAGCTCCTGGTGGAGGAGGAGCGACGGGGGAGGATGAGGGCAGAGGCGCGCTGGAACAGCGCAGCCCTCCCTTCTATCCTCCCTCCTCCTCCACCTCCACCACCACAACCCACGGTCGTGGAAAAAAGCGGAGTGCGGCGGCGGTGTTGCGGGGACCTTCCACCCACACTCCGCCCGCGCAGAGTTCCCCATTCTCCTCAGAGGACGAACTTCTGAGGAGGATCGGGAACATGATCGACGGCAAGCTGGCCGCCTTCCGGGAGGAGCTCCTCTACGGAGGTGTGGTCGGCGGGAAGGCGGTGCCTCCCCGACCAAGGTCGGTTCGGGCGGGGAAGGCGAAGGTGGGGGGACGGAAGGCTCTACCCACCGTGGCCGCTACGGTGCCGCCCGCGGCCAAGGGAAAGGCCGCGAAGGTGCGACCAGGGCGCCACCCTAAAACGGCAGCAGTGACGCTGACCGTTCCTCGGGGGGGGGGGACCTGACACTCGCGGGGGCCATGCGGCTCGCCAGGGATAATATATCCCTGGAGGAGCTCGGCATCGCTTCCGTGAGGGCGAAGAGGGCCGTGACCGGGGGTCTCCTGCTGGAGATCCCTGGTCCAGAGGGCGGCGAGAAGGCGGACCGACTCGCCCAGAGGCTCCAGAAGCAGCTGGGCGAGCGGGGTGTCCGAGTCGTCCGGCCCACGAAGCGCACAGAGATGCGCATATGTGGGTTGGACGACTCGGTCACCGCGCAGGAGGTGTCCTGTGCCCTAGCGAGGGCGGGTGATTGCCCCGAGGGAGACGTGCGGGTCGGAGAAATCCGCAGGTCTCCTTCCGGCCTGGGGTCGGTGTGGGCCCGGTGTCCCCTCTCCGCCGCCCGAAAGGTGGCGGAATCCGGGAGGGTGTTGGTGGGGTGGGTTTCGGCGCGCGTGGAGATACCCGCGCCGCGCCAACTCCAGTGTCACCGCTGCCTCGATCTGGGGCACGTGAGGCAGCGGTGCACCTCGCCGGTGGACCGCAGCGGTCAGTGTTACCGCTGCGGGGCGAATGACCACCGCGCGAGCCAGTGTTCCGCGGCGACCCACGGCCCGCTGTGTGCGGACATGGGGAGACCAGCCGATCACAGGGTGGGGAGCAAAAGTGCTCTCCCCCCTCCCGGAAGGGGAAGAAAAAGGGGCCCGCCCCGGTTCAGGCACCGCGGTCGCTGGCAGCGTCCACAATGCAGGTGGACGGTGCCACGGGGACGGACAGCCGGGAGGAGGCTGGGACGGCCGTTAAATAACGGCGCCCCGCCGCCGCCACCAGGCCCATCTCAACCACTGCCGCGCGGCACAGGACATGATGTCCCAAGTCCTCGCGGAGTGGGGGGTTGGCCTGGCGGTCGCCGCCGAGCCGTACCGCGTGCCGGATCACCCACATTGGGTGAGCGATACGGACGGTTTGGTGGCGACGGTATGGGGAGGTGGCGACGGGTCCCCGCCGTTCTCCATTCTGGAGCGCGGTCGGGGTTTCGTCGCCGTGGACTGGGGGGGAGTCGCCGTAGTAGGGTGCTACATCTCGCCCCGCAGCGGTCACGCCGCGTTCGAGCTGTACTTGGCCGAGGTCGCAGCATGTGTGCAGCGCTGCGCGGCCCGACCGGTGCTAGTCCTGGGGGACTTTAACGCCAAGTCGGTGGCAGGGATCCCCTAGGACCACCGTTCGCGGCGGGATCCTGGGCGACTGGGCGGCGGGGCTCGACCTTCGGTTACTGAACCGGGGGTCGGAGCACACGTGCGTGCGGCGATATGGGGGGTCTATCGTGGATGTTGGATTCGCGACCCCCAACGCCGTGCGCATGGTGCCGGCTTGGCAGGTGGCCCCGGAGGCAGAGACACTCTCCGATCACCGGTATATCCGGATGGAGGTCTCTGCCGCCGGGGCTGCGTCCCGGCACCGCCGCCCGGATGGCACCCCACCGCGCCGCTGGGCGCTTCGGCGCCTGGACAAGGACGCCCTGATGGCAGCTGCCCTCGCTGCAACTTGGCCGCAGGTGGCGGCCGTGTTGCCAAGCATGGAGGAGGAGGCTGCCCGGCTCGGGGTACTAGTCGCAAACATTTGCGACGCGTCGATGCCCCGGGTCGGGCGAGCTTCTCCTCGCCGGGCGGTGTACTGGTGGTCGGCCGCGATCGCGGAATTGCGGGTCGCGAGTGTCCGCACCCGACGCCAGTACGGCCGCGCGCGCCGTCGTCTACAACCGGACGATAGCGTGGCGCGAGCGAGGGCAGGTGACCTGTATGAGGCATACCGGATGGCGCGGGTTGCTCTGCAGGTCGCCATCAAACGGGCCAAGACCCGGGCATGGAAGGATCTCCTCCAGACCCTCGATGACGATCCTTGGGGGCGCCCGTACAGGGTGGTGCAGAAGAAGCTCCGCCCGTGGGCGCCCCCCGTCACGGAGGGTCTTGACCCCCGGCTGCTGGAGGACGTGGTCAATACTCTTTTCCCAATACGGGTGAGGGGACCACGTCCTCCGGCGGAGGCGGCAGTCCCAAGGGAGTGGGCGGCCGAACTGGGGGTCACTCAGGGGGAGCTGGCCGCGGCCATCAGGCGGGTCGGGGCGCGTAACACGGCCCCGGGTCCGGATGGTGTGCCCGGCCGGGTTTTTGTCTTGACCCAGGGCGTCCTTGGGGCTGACCTCAGGCGGTTGTTCGACCGATGCCTGAGGGACGGGCGATTCCCCCCCAGTTGGAAGGTGGCGAGGATGGTCCTCCTCCGGAAGGAGGGTCGGGCCGCGGAGTCTCCCTCCGCATACCGGCCCATCTGTCTCCTCCACGAGGTGGGCAAGCTCTTCGAGCGGGTGATTGCTGCTCGCCTCGTCGAGCACCTGGCGCGGGGTGCCCCCGGCCAGGCCGACTGCCAGTACGGTTTCCGGGAGGGTTGATCGACCATCGACGCGATAGGTAGTGTCAGGGCCCTCTCGGAGTCGGCCGTCTCCCGGGGGGGGTGGCTTTGGCAATATCCTTGTATATTGCCAACGCCTTTAACACCCTGCCCTGGGAGGAGATAAGGAGGGGGCTCGAATATCATCGGGTCCCCCCTTGTCTCGGGGCGGTCATCGGGGATTATCTCCGCGGCAGGTGGATCGAGTATCCGAGCCGGGATGGGCATATGCGGGGGAGGTGTACTGCGGTGTTCCGCAGGGGTCGGTCCTCGGGCCACTCCTGTGGAACATCGCGTACGACGCAGTGTTGCGGGCAGACCTCCCCGACTGCGTCAGCGCCGTGTGTTATGCAGATGACACACTGGTGCTGGCAGTCGGGTCGCACTGGGGGAGGGCCAAGCGTCTCGCGGAGGAGGGGGCGCAACGCGTCGTCGACCGGATCAGAGGGATGGGGATGACGGTGGCGGTCCATAAGACCGAGGTGATAGCGTTCCATTCACCTCGGCAGGATCCACCACCCCCTCTGATCCGCGTGGGTGAGGCTAATATCGAGGTGAAGCCCCAGATGAGGTATCTGGGGCTGATCCTCGATAGCCACTGGCGTTTCGAGGAGCATTTCCGCTGCCTGGTCCCCCGGCTGGAGAGGATGGTCGGGGCTTTGGGCCGGATTCTGCCCAACCTGGGGGCCCGGCGGGCCGAGTTCGCCGCCTCTATGTGGCAATGGTTCAGTCGGTGGTCCTATACGGGGGCCCCGTCTGGGCGGACGACCTGGCGGCCTCCCGGCGCGGCATGACTATGCTGCGTCGGGTGCAGAGGCGGATGGCTCTAAGGGTCGTCCGCGGGTACCGGACCGTGTCACATGAGGCGGCGACGGTTCTTGCGGGGCTGCCGCCCGTGGATCTCCTCGCGCGGTCGCAAGCGATGATGTATCGTCACCGCGTCGACCGTCGCGCGGGGGTGGGTCCGTCCCGGGTGTGCAGGAACCTGCTTGGGGCGAGTTGAAGCGCCAGGCCCGGCAGTCCGCGGTGCACGCGTGGCAAGAGCGGTTGGCTCTGCCTACCGCGGGGCACCGGACAGTCGGCTGTTCGGCCACTCCTATGTGAGTGGCTGGACAGAGGCCATGGAAGCCTCACTTACAGGATGGCACAGGTGTTCTCGGGGCATGGCAGCTTCGGGAGATACCTGTGCCGGAAAGGGAAGGAGCCGACGGCGCGTTGCTGCCATTGTGACGCTGAGCAGGACACGGCGGAACATACCCTCGAGGTATGCGCTGCATGGGAGGTTGAACGCCGTGTCCTGATCGGCGTCATCGGGCGGGATGTCTCGCTGCCGGGCATGGTGCGCGCCATGCTCGGCAGCGAGGAGAAGTGGAGGGCCGTGGCCTCCTTCTGCGAAATCGTAATGTTGCAGAAGGAGACCGCGGGAAGGGAGCGCGAGCGTCAGCGGCGTGCTGAAGCTCGCGCTCGTTTGGTGGCGAGAGAGCGTCGCCTGGGCGTCAGGCGACGCGGGCGGCCCCCTCGGCGTGGCGCATGACCCAGGCTGGGAGGGGGGTCCTGATAGGAGCCCCCTCCCGCCAGGCGGAGTAGGGTCGGACCGGATGGGGTGGCAGTGCCTCCTGTCCGGGCCCGGCGCACGGAGCGGCACCCTCGGTGGCCTGGTGCGGCCATGAGCTGCCGGCCTCCGAGGGTAGAAAAGGTTCGCGGCGGTTGCGAGTTGGGGCTCGCAGCCGCCACTAGACGCGGCCCCGGGACGGATGGCGGCAGGACGATGTGACCTCGTCCTGCCGCTATGTGACAGGGCGGTTACCAGGGGGACCGTTTGTCCCCCCGCGGGTGGGCGCAAAGCGCGGGCACGGGGAGGATACCGGAAGTATACTTCCAGCGATTCCCGTTATCCTCCCAAATCGTGCGGAAGGGTCACCGTGGGGTTTTTAGTGGGTAGGTCCGGCGCCCGTTACAATGGGCGCGGGGAATCCCACACAACCCTCACGCCTCTCCCCAAAGAGGTGGGAGGGAGTCTTTCGAAGATTTTCCCCACGAAAGAAAAAAAAAAAAAAAAAAAAAAAACCCACACACCCCACCCGCCACCCCCAAAGAGGTGGGAGGGAGTCTTTCGAAGATTTTGCCCACTAAAAAAAAAAGACTAACTAACTAACCGACAAACTAACTAACTAACTGACAAACTGACTAACCGACAAACTAACTAACTAACTGTCAAACTAACTAACTAACTGACAACTTAACTAAATAACTGCAAACTAACAAACTATCTGTCAATCTAACTATCTAACTGACAAACTAACTAAATAACTGCAAATTAACCAACTAACTTCAAATTAACTAAATAACTGCAAACTAACTAACTAACTGACAATATAACTAGTTTGCAGCAGACTAACTAACTAACCGACAAACTAACTAACAAACTGACAAACTGACTATTTTGCTGCAGACTAACTAACTAACAGTCAAACTAACTAACTAACTTACAAAATATCTAACTAACAGACAATCTAACTAACTAACTGACAAACTAATCAATTAACTGCATACTAACTAACTAACTGTCAAACTAACTAACTAACTGACAAACTAACTAGTTTGCAGCAGCCTGACTAACTAACTGTCAAGCTAACTAACTAACTGACAAACTAACTAGTTTGCAGCAGACTAACTAACTAACTGTCAAACTAACTAACTAACTGACAAACTAACTAAATAAATGCAAATTAACCAACTAACTGCAAACTAACTAACTAACTGACAAACTAACTACTTTGCTGCAGACTAACTAACTAACTGTCAAACTAACAAACTAACTGACAAACTAACTAACTAACAGACAATCTAACTAACTAACTGACAAACTAACTAATTAACTGCATACTAACTAACTAACTGTCAAACTAACTAACTAACTGACAAACTAACTAAATAACTGCAAATTAACTAACTAACTGCAAACTAACTAACTAGCTGCAAACTAACTAACTAACTGACCATCTAACTTGTTTGCAGCAGACTAACCAACTAGCCGACAAACTAACTAACTAACAGACAATCTAACCAACTTACTGACAAACTATCTAATTAACTGCATACAAACTAACTAACTGTCAAACTAACTAACTAACTGACAAATTAACTAAATAACTGCAAATTAACTAACTAACTGCAAACTAACTAACTAACTGACAAACTAACTAGTTTGCTGCAGGCTGACTAACTAACTGTCAAAGTAACTAACTAACTGACAAACTAACTAGTTTCCTGCAGATTAACTAACTAACTGTCAAACTAACTAACTAACTGACAAACTAACTAAATAACTGCAAATTAACCAACTAACTGCAAACTAACTAACTGACAATCTAACTAGTTTGCAGCAGACTAACTATCTAACCGACAAACTAACTAACTAACCGACAAACTGAGTAACCGAGAAACTAACTAACTAACTGACATACTAACTAACTAACTGAGGAACTAACTAACTAACAGACAATCTAACTAACTAACTGAGAAACTAACTAATTAACTGCATACTAACTAACTAACTGTCAAACTAACTAACTAACTGACAACTTAACTAAATAGCTGCAAACTAACAAACTATCTAAGAAACTATCTAACTAACAGACAATCTAACTAACTAACTGACAAACTAACTAATTAACTGCATACTTACTAACTAACTGTCGAACTAACTAACTAACTGACAAACTAACTAACTAACGGCAAACTAACAAACTAACTGTCAAACTAACTAACTAACTGACAAACTAACTAAATAACTGCATATTAACTAACTAACTGCAAATTAACTAAATAACTGCAAACTAACTAACTAACTGCAAACTAACTAACTAACTGCAAACTAACTAACTAACTGACAATCTAACTAGTCTGCAGCAGACTAACTAACTAACCGACAAACTAATTAACGAACTGACAAACTAACTAAATATCTGCAAATTAACCAACTAACTGCAAACTAACTAACTGACAATCTAACTAGTTTGCAGTAGACTAACTAACTAACCGACAATCTAACTAACTAACTGACAAACTAACTATCCAACTGCATACTAACTATCTAACTGTCAAACTAACTAACTAACTGATAAACTAACTAACTAACTTCAAACTAACAAACTAACTGTCAAACTAACTAACTAACTGACAAACTAACTAAATAACTGCAAATTAACTAACTAACTGCAAATTAACTAAATAACTGCAAATTAACTAACTAACTGACAAACTAACTAGTTTGCTACAGACTAACTATCTAACTGACAATCTAACCAACAATCTGACAAACTAACAAACTAACTAACAGAAAATCAAACTAACTAACTGTCAAACTAACTAACTAACTGCATACAAACTAACTAACTGACAACTAACTAACTAACTGGCAAACTAGCTAGCAAACAGACAATCTAACTAACTAACTGACAAACTAACTATCCAACTGCATACTAACTATCTAACTGTCAAACTAACTAACTAACTGATAAACTAACAAACTAACGGCAAACTAACAAACTAACTGTCAAACTAACTAACTAACTTACAAACTAACTAGTTTGCTGCAGAGTAACTAACTAACCGACAAACTAACTAACTCACTGACAAACTAACTAACTAATTGAGAAACTAACTAACTAACAGACAATCTGACTAACTAACTGACAAACTAACTAATTAACTGCATACAAAATAACAAACTAACTGACAAATTAACTAAATAAATGCAAATTAACTAACTAACTGCAAACTAATTAACTAACTGACAAACTAACTAGTAAGCTGCAGGCTGACTAACTAACTGTCAAAGTAACTAACTAACTGACAAACTAACTAGTTTGCTGCAGACTAACTAACTAACTGTCAAACTAACTAACCAACTGACAAACTAACTAACTAACAGAAAATCTAACTAACTAACTGACAAACTAACTAATTAACTGCATACTAACTAACTAACTGTCAAACTAACTAACTAACTGGCAAACTAACTAAATAACTGCAAATTAACTAACTAACTGCAAACTAACTAACTAACTGACCATCTAACTTGTTTGCAGCAGACTAACTAACTAACCGACAAACTAACTAACTCACTGACAAACTAACTAACTAATTGAGAAACTAACTAACTAACAGACAATCTGACTAACTAACTGACAAACTAACTAATTAACTGCATACAAAATAACTAACTAACTGACAAATTAACTAAATAACTGCAAATTAACTAACTAACTGCAAACTAATTAACTAACTGACAAACTAAGTAGTTTGCTGCAGGCTGACTAACTAACTGTCAAAGTAACTAACTAACTGACAAACTAACTAGTTTGCTGCAGACTAACTAACTAACTGTCAAACTAACTAACTAACTGACAAACTAACTAACTAACAGACAATCTAACTAACTAACTGACAAACTAACTAATTAACTGCATACTAACTAACTAACTGACAATCTAACTTGTTTGCAGCAGACTAACTAACTAACCGACAAACTAACTAACTAACTGACAAACTAACTAACTAATTGAGAAACTAAATAACTAACAGACAATCTGACTAACTAACTGACAAACTAACTAATTAACTGCATACTAACTAACTAACTAACTGACTAATTAACTAAATAACTGTCAAACTAACTAACTAACTGACAAACTAACTGGTTTGCTGCAGACTAACTAACTAACTGTCGAACTAACTAACTAACTGACAAACTAACTAAATAAATGCAAATTAACCAACTAACTGCAAACTAACTAACTGACAATCTAACTAGTTTGCAGCAGACTAACTAACTAACCGACAAACAAACTAACTAACTGACAAACTAACTAACTAACTGACATACTAACTAACTAACAGACAATCTAACTAACTAACTGACAAACTAACTAATTAACTGCATACTAACTAACTAACTGTCAAACTAACTAACTAACTGACAACTTAACTAAATAACTGCAAATTAACTAACTAACTGAAACTAACTAACTAACTGGCAAACTAACTAGTTTGCTGCTGACTAACTAACTAACTGTCAAACTAACTAACTAACTGACAAACTAACTAACTAACAGACAATCTAACTAACTAACTGACAAACTAACTAGCTACCAGACAATCCAACTAAGTGACAAACTAACTAATTAACTGCATACTAACTATCTAACTGTCAAACTAACTAACTAACTGATAAGCTAACTAACTAACGGCAAACTAACAAACTAACTGTCAAACTAACTAACTAACTTACAAACTAACTAGTTTGCTGCAGACTAACTAACTAACTGACAAACTAACTAACTAACGGCAAACTAACAAACTAACTGTCAAACTAACTAACTAACTGACAAACTAACTAAATAACTGCAAATTAACTAACTAACTGCAAACTAACTAACTAACTGACAATCTAACTAGTTTGCAGCAGACTAACTAACTAACTGACAAACTAACCAACTAACTGACAAACTAACTAACTAACTAAGAAACTATCTAACTAACAGACAATCTAACTAACTAACTGACAAACTAACTAATTAACTGCATACTAACTATCTAACTGTCAAACTAACTAACTAACTGATAAGCTAACTAACTAACGGCAAACTAACAAACTAACTGTCAAACTAACTAACTAACTTACAAACTAACTAGTTTGCTGCAGACTAACTAACTAACTGACAAACTAACTAACTAACGGCAAACTAACAAACTAACTGTCAAACTAACTAACTAACTGACAAACTAACTAAATAACTGCAAATTAACTAACTTACTGCAAACTAACTAACTAACTGACAATCTAACTAGTTTGCAGCAGACTAACTAACTAACTGACAAACTAACCAACTAACTGACAAACTAACTAACTAACTAAGAAACTATCTAACTAACAGACAATCTAACTAACTAACTGACAAACTAACTAATTAACTGCATAGTAACTAACTAGCTGCATACTAACTAACTAACTGACAACTAACAAAGCAACTGACAAACTAACTAAATAACTCCAAATTAACTAACTAACTGCAGACTAACTAACTAACTGACAATCTAACTAGTTTGCTGCAGACTAACTAACTAACTGACAATCTAACTAACAAACTGACAAACTAACTAACTAACTAACAGAAAATCAAACTAACTAACTTACAAACTAACTAACTAACTGCATACTAACTAACTAACTGTCAAACTAACTAACTAACTGACAAACTAACTAAATAACTGCAAATTAACTAACTAACTGCAAACTAAGTAACTAACTGCATACTAACTAACTAACTGCATACTAACTATCTAACTGACAACTATCTAACTAACTGACAAACTAACTAGCTAACAGACAATCTAACTAACTAACTGACAAACTAACTATCTAAGTGCATACTAACTATCTAACTGTCAAACTAACTAACTAACTGATAAACTAACTAACTAACTGCAAACTAACAAACTAACTGCAAACTAACTAACTAACTGACAATCTAACTTGTTTGCAGCAGACTAACTAACTAACCGACAAACTAACTAACTAACTGACAAACTAACTAACTAATTGAGAAACTAAATAACTAGCAGACAATCTGACTAACTAACGGAGAAACTAACTGGTAAAGATTGCATAATGCCGAGCGATTAGCCTCGGCCGCAATTACCGTTAATCCTGTTAACGTACAATAACCAAGAGATTATCTCTAATTGGATTTGTATAGCGAACGGTGTATTATTAGTTTTTCTGGCATCGGTAACGGCTCATTACCTTTCGATTCGAGTGTGCTAACGGTGTTAGTGACGTCAGTACCGTGAGAGAGTAGTGCGCCAATAATTTGACAAGGAGAGACGGCCAAAATTCAGACAGCGCCACGGAACGACCAGTAAGAGTACCGCGGCGACGTCTTCGGCTGTCAATCCGTATCATTCTTACGGTGACTTCTGACCGAGACGCATCGGCACCCGATCATATTCGATCAGAAGTTAATCGCGATTTAAGAGTAAAAATCCTCGTGCGAAAAAGCCATAAAGACTGCTATCGTTAGGAAAGGGTGTAGCGAGCCTTGCTCGAAAAGGTCGGAAATTCATGCCCACCTTGCTTGGAAAAACACGATTCGCATCTCGATTCGTGCAAGTTCACCTGATCCTCGTTCGAGCAAATCTCGATCGAGTTTAACTAGTTTAAATTTACTGCATATTTTGGAGGGCTCGAGAATACACCAATAGGGTGTTCGGCCCCTCCTGTGCGGAATTTAAAGGTCGATTCCAACGTATAAACGTTTGAATCATATAGAAGTCGGCGGTTACCGTCCATACTTCTGTGTGATTGCCCTTCGGCTTAGGAGACACCAAAAAGGGAGGCACCTACGTAGTGTACCTCCAGGTGGGCTCACTGTAGTCAGGTCCACGTCCGTTTTGGACGTGTGATTTTCGGTCTTCGCCTCCTTATTTCTATAGATCCCGCCGGTGTAACGTATAGAGGAGCACCAGTGCGGAGAAGTAACGGAGTCGTGGGTCAGGCCTCCGCGTAGTTCAAAATACTGCAACGTATAACGTCGAGTAGTGTATTCGTGCAGTGAACAACGTGTTGTCGGGCTTCGCAGTGTAACTCTCGGCCAAATAAGTCATCTGTTGGAACGTGTTAAGAGAAGCCGCAGATTGACGGTCGTGCAGTGCATTGCAGTGCGACTTGACGCACAGACTCAGTGTGCATACTCACGGGAACAGTGCATTAGGAGCCTTACAACCTCCTCTTGCATCCCCGTCCACTGGGCAATCGACCACTGAATCGGCGAAGAAAAGAAGTTTAATTCTTTTCCTAGCTAAAATACAGTCCATTTATATTTCGTAATTTACGACCACTTTACAATTCTCCGCTCCGGTGCGTTCGAATTACGAAGCCAGGAGCGCGAACAAACGAGCGCGACGAAGATACGTATACCGTGTACGTGTGTCTAACACATAGTCGTGTTTTTCTGTTCATAGGAATCCTGGCCTGCCTCAATCTTGCGAGTTCGGCGACCGAGCTAGGCAGGACCGAGGCTGAAGCGGTTTTCGTCTAATATTGGTCAGTCTCGCTAATTTTGAATAATTGTTCGTTGGTTTTTCTTTTGTGTTTTATTTTCGATTTTGTAATAAAAGGTCGGTCCTTAAGACCGACGAAAAGAAAATCATTTTGTGTCCGATTCACTTACCCTATAAAACTCCCACACCTCTATCCGGACTCATTCGTTAGAAGTATATATCCAATACTTTTTAACACTAACTAATTAACTGCATACTAACTAACTAACTAACTGACTAATTAACTAGATAACTGCAAATCATCTAACTAACTGCAAACTAACTAACTAACTGACAAACTAACTAGTTTGCTGCAGGCTGACTAACTAACTGTCAAACTAACTAACTGACAAACTAACTGGTTTGCTGCAGACTAACTAACTAACTGTCAAACTAACTAACTAACTGACAATCTAACTAAATAACTGCAAATTAACTAACTGGCAATCTAACTAGTTTGCAGCAGACTAACTAACTAAACGACAAACTAACTAACTAACTGACAAACTAACTAACTAACTGAGAAACTATCTAACTAACAATCTATCTAACTAACTGACAAACTAACTAATTAACTGCATACTAACTAACTAACTGTCAAACTAATTAACTAACTGACAACTTAACTAAATAACTGCAAATTAAATAACTAACTGCAAACTAACTAACTAACTGACAGACAATCTAACTAACTAACTGACAAACTAACTAACTAACTGACAAACTAACTAACTAACAGACAATCTAACGAACTAACTGACAAACTAACTAATTAACTGCATACTAACTAACTAACTGTCAAACTAACTAACTAACTGACAAACTAACTAACTAACTGAGAAACTATCTAACTAACAATCTATCTAACTAACTGACAAACTAACTAATTAACTGCATACTAACTAACTGTCAAACTAACTAACTAACTGACAACTTAACTAAATAACTGCAAATTAACTAACTAACTGCAAACTAACTAACTAACTGACAAACTAACTAACTGACAGACAATCTAACTAACTAACTGACAAACTAACTAACTAACTGACAAACTAACTAACTAACAGACAATCTAACGAACTAACTGACAAACTAACTAATTAACTGCATACTAACTAACTAACTGTCAAACTAACTAACTAACTGACAATCTAACTAAATAACTGACAATCTAACTAGTATGCAGCAGACTAACTAACTGCATACTGACTAACTAACTGACAACTATCTAACTAACTGACAAACTAACTACCTAACAGACAATCTAACTAACTAACTGACAAATTAACTAGCTACCAGACAATCTAACTAACTAAGTGACAAACTAACTAACTAACGGCAAACTAACAAACTAACTGTCAAACTAACTAACTAACTGACAAACTAACTAAATAACTGCAAATTAACTAACTAACTGCAAACTAACTAACTAACTGACAATCTAACTAGTTTGCAGCAGACTAACTAACTAACTGACAATGTAACTAGTTTGCAGCAGACTAACTAACTGACAAACTAACCAACTAACTGACAAACTAACTAACTAACTAACAGACAATCTAACTAACTAACTGGCAAACTAACTAATTAACTGCATACTAACTAACTAACTGTCACACTAACTAACTAACTTACAAATTAACTAAATAACTGCAAATTAACTAACTAACTAACTGACAAACTAACAAGTTTGCTGCAGACTAACTAACTAACTGTCAAACTAACAATCTAACTGACAAACTAACTAACTAACAGACAAACTAAGTAACTAACTGACAAACTAACTAACTAACTAACAGACAATCTAACTAACTAACTGGCAAACTAACTAATTAACTGCATACTCACTAACTAACTGTCAAACTAACTAACTAACTGATAAACTAACTAACTAACTGTGAAACTAACTAACTAACAGACAATCTAACTAACTAACTGACAAACTAACTAATTAACTGGATACTAACTAACTAACTGTAAAACTAACTAACTAACTGACAAACTAACTAAATAACTACAAATTAACTAACTAACTGCAAACTAACTAACTAACTGACAATCTAACTAGTTTGCTGCAGACTAACTAACTAACTGACAATGTAACTAACTTAACTGACAAACTAACTAACTAACGAACAGAGAATCAAACTAACTAACTGACAAACTAACTAACTAACTGCATACTAACTAACTAACTGCATACTAACTTACTAACTGACAACTATCTAACTAAC
The DNA here is from genome assembly GCA_030068185.1 of Colletes collaris. Lineage (NCBI taxonomy): Eukaryota > Metazoa > Arthropoda > Insecta > Hymenoptera > Colletidae > Colletes > Colletes collaris. The sequence continues at coordinate 80,617 of JASGYR010000266.1, forward strand.
TGACAAACTAACTAGCTAACAGACAATCTAACTAACTAACTGACAAACTAACTAGCTAACAGACAATCTAACTAACTAACTGACAAACTAACTAATTAACTGCATACTAACTATCTAACTGTCAAACTAACTAACTAACTAACGGCAAACTAACAAACTAACTGTCAAACTAACTAACTAACTTACAAACTAACTAGTTTGCTGCAGACTAACTAACTAACTGACAAACTAACTAACTAATGGCAAACTAACAAACTAACAGTCAAACTAACTAACTAACTGACAAACTAACTAAATAACTGCAAATTAACTAACTAACTGCAAACTAACTAACTAACTGACAATCTAACTAGTTTGCAGCAGACTAACTAACTAACTGCCAAACTAAACAACCAACTGACAATCTAACTAATTAACTGCATACTAACTAACTAACTGACAAACTAACTAGCTAACAGACAATCTAACTAACTAACTGGCAAACTAACCAGCTAACAGACAATCTAACTAACTAACTGACAAACTAACTATCTAACTGCATACTAACTATCTAACTGTCAAACTAACTAACTAACTGATAAACTAACTAACTAACGGCAAACTAACAAACCAACTGTCAAACTAACTAACTAACTTACAAACTAACTAGTTTGCTGCAGACTAACTAACTAACTGACAAACTAACTAAGTAACTGACAAACTAACTAACTAACTGCATACTAACTAACTAACTGTCAAACTAACTAACTAACCGACAAACTATCTAAATAACTGCAAATTAACTAACTAACTGCAAACTAACTAACTAACTGACAATGTAACTAGTTTGCAGCAGACTAACTAACTAACTGACAAACTAACCAACTAACTGACAAACTAGCTAACTAACTGAGAAACCAACTAACTAACAGACAATCTAACTAACTAACTGACAAAGTAACTAATTAACTGAGTACTAACTAACTAACTGTCAAACTAACTAACTAACTGACAAATTAACTAAATAACTGCAAATTAACTAACTAACTGCAAACTAACTAACTAACTGACAAACTAACTAGTAACTGCATACTAACTAACTAACTGTCAAACTAACTAACTACCGGACAAACTAACTAACTAACTGACAAACTACCTAACTAACTGCAAACTAACTAACTAACTGACAAACTAACTAACTAACTGACAAACTAACTATCTAACTGCATACTAACTAACTAACTGCATACTAACTAAGTAACTGACAAACTAACTAACTAACTGACAAACTAACCAGCTTACGGACAATCTATCTAACTAACTGACAAACTGACTATCTAACTGCATACTAACTAACTAACTGACAAACTAACTAAGTAACTGGAAACTAACTAACTAACTGATAAACTAACTAACTAACGGCAAACTAACAAACTAACTGTCAAACTAACTAACTAACTTACAAACTTACTAGTTTGCTGCAGACTAACTAACTAACTGACAAACTAACTAAGTAAGTGACGAACTAACTAACTAACTGATAAACTAACTAACTAACGGCAAACTAGCAAACTAACTGTCAAACTAACTAACTAACTTACAAACTAACTAGTTTGCTGCAGACTAACTAACTAACTGACAAACTAACTAAGTAACTGACAAACTAACTAACTAACTGATAAACTAACTAACTAACGGCAAACTAACAAACTAACTGTCAAACTAACTAACTAACTTACAAACTTACTAGTTTGCTGCAGACTAACTAACTAACTGACAAACTAACTAAGTAACTGACAAACTACCTAACTAACTGTAGAACTAACTAACTAACTGCCAAACTAACTAACTAACTGACATACTAACTAACTAACTGCAAACTAACTAACTAACTGACAAACTAACAAACTAACTGTAAACTAACTAACTATATGCAGACTATCTAACTTACTGACAACCTGACTGACTTAATGCAATGTAACTAACTGACTGTCAAGCTAAGTAACTATCTGCAAACAAACTAACTAACTGGAAACTAACTAACTAACTAACTAACTGGCAAACTAACTAACTAACTGCCAAACTAACTAACTAACTGACATACTAACTAACTAACTGGAAACTAACTAACTAACTGCAAACTAACTAACTAACTACAAACTAACTAACTAACTGCAAACTAACTAACTAACTGACAAACTAACTAATTTGCTGCAATCTAACTAACGGGCCGACAATGTAACTAACTATCTGCAAACAAACTAACTAATAGACAAACAAACTAACTAACTGACAATCTAACTAACTAGCTGATAAACAAACCAACAAACTCCAGACTAACGAACAAACTGGCAAACTAAATAGTTTGCTACAAACTGACTAATTTGCTGCAAACTAACTAACGAACTGACAAACTAATTAATTTGCTGTAAACTAACTACTTATCTGTAAACTAACTAACTAACTGACAAACTAGCTAACTAACTGCAATCTAACTAAATAACTGCAAAATATCTAACCAACTGCAAACTGACTAACTAACTGTCAAACTAACTAACTGACTGCAAACTAACGAACTAACTGTCAAACTAAGTAATTTGCTGCAAACTAACTAACTAACTGCAAACAAACAATCTAACTGACAAACAAACTAACTAACTGCATACTACCTAACTAACTGTAGAACTAACTAACTAACTGCCAAACTAACTAACTAACTGACATACTAACTAACTAACTGCAAACTAACTAACTAACTGACAAACTAACTAACTAACTGACAAACTAACTAAATAACTGCAAACTATCTAACTAACTGCAAACTAGCAAACTATCTGCAGACAATCTAACTAACTACAAACTATCTAACTAACAGCAAGCAATTTAACTAACTGCAAGCTAGATAACTAACGGTATACAAGCTAACTAACTGACAATCAAACTAATTTACAGCAAACTAAGTAAACAACTGCAAAACATCTAACTAACTACAAACTAGCTAACTAACTGCAAACAATCTAACTAACTGACAAAGTGACTAACTAACTGACAAACTAACTAACTGCAAACTGAGTAACTAACTGACATACTAACTAACTGCAAACTAACTAACTAACTGACAAACTAAGTAATTTGCTGCAAACTAACTAACGATCTGACAAATTAATTAATTTCCTGTAAACTAACTACTTAACTGTAAACTAACTAACAAACTGTCAAATTAACTAGTTTGCTGCAGACTAACTAACTAACTGACAAACTAACTAACTAACTGACAATGTAACTAACTAACTGCAAACTAACTAACTAACTGCCATACTAACTAACTATCTCACAAACTATCTAACTAAGTGCTTAGTTACTAACGAACTGTCAAACTAACTGAGTAACTGACAAAGAAACTAACTAACTGCAACCTAACTAACTCACTGACAAACTACCTAATTTCAGGCAAACTCACTAACTAACTGACAAACTCACTAATTAACTGACAAGCAAACTAACTAACTGCATACTACCTAACTGACTGTCAAACTAACTAACTAACTGCCAAACTAACTAACTAACTGACATAGTAACTAACTAACTGGAAAATAAATATCTAACTGCAAACTAACTAACTAACTTACTAACTAACAAACTAACTGTAAACTAACTAATTAACAGCAGACTATCTAACTTACTGACAACCTGACTGATTTAATGCAATGTAACTAACTGACTGTCAAACTAAATAACTATCAGCAAACAAATTAACAAGCTGACAAACTAACTAACTAACTTACAGAAAATCAAACTAACTAACTGACAATCTAACTAATTAACTGCATACTAACTAACTAACTGTCAAACTAACTAACTAACTGACAAACTAACTAAATAACTGCAAATTAAATAACTAACTGCAAACTAAGTAACTAACTGCATACTAACTAACTAACTGCATACTAACTAACTAACGGACAACTATCTAACTAACTGACAAACTAACTAGCTAATAAGACAATCTAACTAACTAACTGACAAACTAACTATCTAACTGCATACTAACTATCTAACTGTCAAACTAACTAACTACCTGATAAACTAACTAACTAACGGCAAACTAACAAACTAACTGTCAAACTATGTTAGAATATGGAGGGCTCAAATATTAATTTGAGAACCTCGTCTAACGGGTGTCCGGATTACGAAGGAGTAGGACGAAGGAAAAGTAAATCGTTTCTTTTAATCGTATTTTCGCGTCGTCGATCTTCGACGACGCCGTTTATTTGAAAAACAAAAAGTAAAACAAAACGAAACTTAAAATAAAATAATTCAGAACAAAAAGAGAAATTAACAGAAATTTTTGGCCGTTTGCCGATATTAATAATTGAAAAACGTAAATTACAATCAATTGCCTCGTCGCCTGACGAGGTAATCCGCCTCTCGCTCGACGAGTCTTCGGCTGGCGTCACTCTTATCTGTAACAAAAAGGACGGAACTCGGTGTAAATACACGGTAACGTTAGTCACGTTTTCCGTCTCGTTCTGAATTTCTCGCGCTCCTAGCTGTGCTTGTCGCACTCAGGAGCGGGGATTCTCTGCCGCTGCGTTACGCGGCGAAACAGGTGGACTGTATTTATTTATGTGTGCGTTCCCTTTAAACCGGGAAACAGCTGATTGCAGTTCTAAGGAAGACGAGATTATACCTCGATTCTTCCTATACTGCGTTATCTCGACCGTCGTAGGAAAGGGCAACAGATGGAGGTTGTAAGGCTCCAAATGTTGTCGAATCCTCGGTTTCTTACCGTCTTCGTAATCCGTCCTTGTACGGTGTGGGACTGTACCTTGTCTGCGTTCGCAACGACTTACGGTTAGCGTACGTTTCCCACTGTTGCTCTTGAGCGGTATTCCACGCACACGTTGGCGTATTTTCGAAATACCGCTTCAGCAGGTCGCCTGATGCTGGACACGTGATTTAAATTCCTAGCACCGACTGGAGGGCGGCAAGTCCACCCACGGAATACCGCGTGGTCCGTTTAGGTGGGGTTTTAACCGTTCGACAGTCAAGGGAAGTTCGTAGGTCAAACTCGAACCTTCGGATACGACCGATCGGTCCAACGATACGTATCCTGTTTCCTCAGTCTTAGGTGGTTTTTACCACTGCTGCTCTAGAAACGTTCGGAAATAACCCACGAGATTCCTCGTTAGAAACGGAAGTGTCGTTGGTACCGGATGGTATCCCAATCCGTTTAGGTACTGCACTTCTTTGCGTTTCCGACTCTTTTTCACTCCAGTTAAAACGTGTAGCGGAAGCATTTGCGTTACCGGATCGGACCCCAATCCGTTCTCGCACTGCACCTTCTTCACCACGTTCTTAACTGGCTCGAAAGAACGACAAGCTTTATACAATTCGTTCTATATGAGATGTACGGAGGAGCGGGATCGTATGCCCATCTGCTCTCTGCCGTTTCCAAATCAAGAGTGATTCGTTTAACAAGGGAGAGCGATTTCCGACTGGCGGCGCTGTAGCCGAATTTGAGTTTATCCTTGTCTATCTTTCGATTGTCTTTCCTTGTCTATATTACGCGTTTCGAAACGTTAGCTTGAAATTCTGCGTAGTTTGGTCGATCGCGTGATGTTTCGAAGAAATCCGTATGTGACCGTTTTTGTATCCGGTCTTGTTTACGCGTAGCGGACAGGAGCGCCGAACATTCTCGAGTACGTTACATAAGCAGAAAAACAATACCGGGTGACGGATAATATTCTACTATTCTTGCACGTCGAATTAACGCGATATTTAAACAAACTAACAAACTAACTTACAAACTAACTAGTTTGCTGCAGACTAACTAACTAACTGACAAACTAACTAAGTAACTGACAAACTAACTAACTAACTGCATACTAACTGACAAACTAAGTAACTGACAAACTAACTAACTAACTGCATACTAACTAACTAACTGTCAAACTAACTAACTAACCGACAATCTAACTAGTTTGCAGCAGACTAACTAACTAACTGACAAACTAACCAACTAACTGACAAACTAGCTAACTAACTGAGAAACTAACTAACTAACAGACAATCTAACTAACTAACTGACAAAGTAACTAATTAACTGCGTACTAACTAACTAACTGTCAAACTAACTAACTAACTGACAAATTAACTAAATAACTTCAAATTAACTAACTAACTGCAAACTAACTAACTAACTGACAAACTAACTAGTTTGCTGTACTCTAACTAACTGACTGACAAACTAACTAGTTTGCTGCAGACTAACCAACTAACTGACAAACTAACTAACCAGTAGACAAACTAACTAACTAACTTACTAACTAACTAACTAACTGCATACTAACTAACTAACTGCAAACTAACTAACTAACTGACAATCTAACTAGTTTGCAGCAGACTAACTAACTAACAGACAATCTGACTAACTAACTGACAAACTAACTAATTAACTGCATACTAACTAACTAACTGTCAAACTAACTAACTAACTGACAAATTAACTAAATAACTGCAAATTAACTAACTAACTGCAAACTAACTAACTAACTGACAAACTAACTAGTTTGCTGCAGGCTGACTAACTAACTGTCAAACTAACTAACGAAATGACAAACTAACTAGTTTGCTGCAGACTAACTAACTAACTGTCAAACTAACTAAATAACTACAAATTAACCAACTAACTGCAAACTAACTAACTTACAATCTAACTAGTTTGCAGCAAATTAACTAACTAACAGACAATCTAACTAACTAACTGACAAACTAACTAATTAACTGCATACTAACTAACTAACTGTCAAACTAACTAACTAACTGACAACTTAACTAAATAACTGCTAATTAACTAACTAACTGCAAACTAACTAACTAACTGACAAACTAACTAATTAACTGCATACTAACTGTTTCGGTTTGGTAAAGAGGGTTAAAGAGAGAGGCTGGGATTTTTTCCAACAAAAAGGAAATTGACGCTCCGAGGAGAAATCGGAAAATTGGCGGAAATCGAAAGAGACCAAATCACGTCAATTATCTTGTATTTCTATACAATAGTCACAAGGAATTACTGCGTAATAAACAGATACTTAAAACACAATACACTGGTTTTAATTAAACTCGGTTTAAAGGCGTTGAGAATCACTTGGTTGGTTAAGCACGTGTTGTCGCTTTGGTTGTTACACGGTAATAGATTCAAAAAGGCGTGCGCACCTCGTTAGCGGTCTCGAGGTGGCTAAATCGGCGCGAGGTAGCGCGATGGTCGCGGCCCATTGGCGCGATGCTTAACCGCTACACACTCCCCCCCCCCCCGGAAAGTTCACCGCAGCCATGTATGACCGGATTCATTCATTAAGGCGTAGTTGTGGTATATTCTTGTGATTACTTAGGTGCTTGGTAAAAGATGGCAATTACATTGGGACAAAAGGGACGCAAATACGTAAGTACAATGGTTGACCTTATTCTACTTACATGCTATTTAAAATTAAGTTAATTTAATTACGATCGTGACCACGCGGTCGAACATAACCTACGCGAGGTACAAGTTAATTACGCGCTTCGTCGTTGGCATGTATTGTGATGGGAAGAAGGGAAATTTTGGAGAGGGGTCGCTTAAATTTTGATTGTGCGGTTTTGACCGTTACTACCCGAGTTAATCCGTCGTCGCCAGGGTGGCACTCGATTATTCGTCCTCGTTCCCAGCTGCAGGGTGGTAAATTCGGATTGCGAATTAGAACGAGTTGACCGTCCTTGTCCAGGTTTTGGATGGTTCGCCATTTTGGGCGTTGATGGAGAGTATGAAGGTAATCATTTTGCCAGGCTTTCCAAAAGGTTTCGGTTAGTTTTTGAAGGAGCTGCCAACGCGACAAGCGATTTTCTTTAATTTCTAGTACGCTCGGTTCCGGGTTTGATACGAGAGGAGTGCCAATTAAGAAGTGGCCTGGGGTTAGTACGGAAAAATCGTCTAAGCAGTCCGACATTGCTCCGAGGGGTCTTGAATTGAGACATGCTTCAACCCGGCACAACATCGTTGTCATTTCTTCAAAGGTAAGTGTATGGGACCCTATTACGCGTTTAAGGTGGTGCTTGGTACTTTTCACGGCTGCTTCCAATCGGCCCCCGAAATGAGGTGCATTTGGGGCAAGAATACCCAAGCGACTCCGGAAGAGGCTAGTGCGTTTCTGAGGTTGGAGTCCTCTTGTGCAGACTGGAAAGCCGAGGCTAGTTCGCGATTGGCGCCTTGGAATGTTGTGCCGTTGTCGGAATAAAGTTTGGTTGGAAGACCACGCCGGGACACAAATCTATGGTAGGCTGCTATGAATGCTGCGGAACTGTAATTGCTTACTAACTCGAGGTGGATTGCTTTTAATGTCAGACATACGAAGACTGCGATGTATGCCTTCATGGATTTGTGTCCGCGCCCAGGAGCAGTTCGGATGAGAACCGGACCCGCATAATCCACGCCGGTATGTACGAACGGACGCTCGACTCTGGTTACGCAGGGCGCGGGTAAATCTCCCATGAGCTCATGAGGTGAGGTAGCCCTTTCACGTGAACACTCCATTCACTGGTACAGGACTGCCCGGATTGTCGTTCTTGCTCTAAGGATCCAGTATTCACTTCGGAGGTGAGCGAGAAGGAGTTGAGGACCGGCATGCAACAAGGTTCGGTGAGTATGGTTAATTAAAAGGGTTAGGAGTGGGTGTGTTTTGAGGATGATTGGATTTTTGCCTTTTCAGAAAGATCAGAGTTCATCAGTCGCCCTTTGGCGCGTATTAGACCGTTTGCATCGAGGTACGGGTTTAGAGAAATCAGAGAGCTTGATGTTGAGACCCGTCTCGATGCCTTCAACCGCTCTAGCTCGGGTTGAAATACATCGCTCTGGATCTTTTTCAAGCAGAACAGTTTTGATTGACTAATCTCATCAGGGTCAGCACTAGGATCGCGTTATTACTCGGAGACTCCAATTTGGTAAGTTCCGCTTTTCCCGATTTTCTTCGGAGGTTTTGTACGAAACGTTTCAAGTACGCGGTTATCCGAAGCAATTTCGGCCAGGACGAATACCGAGTCTCCAATTCCCATGTATTTAGGGTTGTTGACATGCTAGGAATTTCGTGCGTGGTTTCCTCGAGTGAGGCTTCTCGGAATGGTCTTGGCTCTGATTTCGGCCAAGAGTTGGAAGTTTCACGCAGCCAACAAGGCCCTGACCACCATAATGGATGAGGAATTAATTTTGATAGCGGTATTCCACGGGAAGCGCAGTCAGCGGGATTGTCTTCTGTTGGAACGTGATGCCAGTGTGCGGTTGGAATCAGAGTTTGGATCTTGGCGACCCGGTTTGCTATGAACGTTTTCCAACGTGATGGTGGTTGGTTTACCCAGGTGAGCGTTATGCTCGAATCTGTCCAACAGTGGCATTCCACCTGACATTTCAATGCGGTTTGGACAAACTTTAACAGGCGTGCGAGCAGAAGTGCAGCGCATAACTCTAAGCGAGGAACGCTAACTGTTTTCACAGGGGCCACACGAGATTTGGCCATGGCGAGCCTGATACAGACGGAGCCATCTTGAAGAACATTACGTACATAAACAACGGCAGCATATGCTGCTGTTGATGCGTCGGCAAAGTCATGGAGGCTTTGATTGGTTTGGATGCTCGTCGACAATTTTCGTGGGATTGACAAGTGTTTCAGCTCCGATAACTGGCGACAAAGAAATTGCCATTCGGTTTGGATTTCTTGTGGGACATAATCATCCCAATCGGACTTCAACGACCATAGTCTTTGAATAAGAATCTTTCCGGAAATTACGAAGGGGGTGATCCATCCCAGGGGTCAACAATTTTGGCTACTGATGAAAGGATCATGCGTTTGGTCATAGGGCTGTTTGCGACAGGTTCGACTTGAAGTTGGAATTGAAATTGATCAAGCCCGGGAGTCCAAATCAAACCGAGGACGGACGTGCTTTCGTGGTCGTTCAAGGATTTGCCTAACGCAAGGCCGTGCTCCGAAGGATCGATGTCAGAAAGGAGTTCGGAGTGGTTACTTGCCCATTTCCTCAACGAAAACCCACCTTGAGCTAACAGGGCCGTCGTTTGGTTTCGAATTTGGAGGAGCGAAGCTATGCTGTCACTTCCGAAAAGAAAATCGTCAACGTACACCTGATCGTTTAGGACTGGAACTGCATGAGGGTACTTTGATCCCTCGTCCTCGATCAGCTGTTTGAGGACACAAAGGGCCAAATATGGTGCTGGAGTTGTGCCATAGGTTACGGTAAGGAGTTGATATTCTTCGACAGGATCTGATGGAGATTCACGCCAGAGAATTCTTTGGAAGTTTACATCGTGGTCATCGACGCGGATTTGTCTGTACATTTTTGCTATGTCGGCGGAATATACGAATTGGAATTGGCGCCATCGCAAAAGAATTGATGCTAGGTCTTGCTGTAATTTAGGACCACTATAGAAGTGGTCATTGAGTGATTGACCATTGGAAGTCCTTCTGGAGGCATTGAACACGACACGAAGACGTGTTGTTTTACTGGTTTGGCGGAATACGGCGTGATGGGGTATGTAATAAATTTGGTTACTCGGTTGTTGTGGAGATTCGACTTTTCTCATATGCCCAAGAGATTGATATTCCTTGAGAAACGCACGATATTCGGTTTGGAGAGTATGGTTTCGGTGAAAACGATTCCCTAAAACGCGGAGGCTGCTTAAGGCTCCGGGCCGGGATTCGCCTAATGGAATTGGAGGCTCGCAAGTGAATGGCAAACGGACTATGTACTGACCCGTGATGTTTCGCGAATGTGTTTTTCGAAAATGGGTTTCACAAATTTTCTCATCCGATGTTAACAGGGTCGAGACAGGAATATCCTCAAGCTCCCAGAACTTTCTGAGGTTCTGATCTAGGCGGTCAAGGATAGTAAGATGGTGAAAATGGATTGAGGACTCACTTGACGAAGAAAGAGGACCGGACAGAATCCAGCCGAGCGTGGTGTTTTGGGCTGTGGGTGCGCACGCTGGGCCTTTCCTCACCCCCTGCAGAAGAAGCTGTCCGTAAATATCGGCTCCAATTATTAAGCTGATTGGATCGGAGCTCATGGGATCCTTATCCGCTAGATTGAGCCCTGAAAGGTGGGACCATTTAGTTGATAAGTTCGAACGCGGTGGTACATACCTCGTGAGTTTGTCAATTATGATCGCGTGCGCTGTATATGCCGGTTCGGATCTCTCTAGCGGTGTGAGAACGATTGGTGCGACGTAACGTGCAAAGGACTGAGTCTCTCCGATGCCACTAATCTTGGTAAATTGTGTCGATTTATCAAGACGGAGTAGTTGAGCTAAGGACTCGGTAATGAGTGTCGCTGCTGAGCCTTGATCGAGTAGCGCTCTTACAACAATGCACCGGCCATTCCGTGAGCGCACTCGAACTCTAGCTGTAGAAAGGAGAATGTTTGTTTTGATCGGTTTATTAGAGGCTAGATTTAAAACGTTCGTTACTTCGTGATCGGAGGCGGCGGGACTCGTCCTTTGTGCTACATTGGAGGCGTCATTGGTATTGCGAAAATGTAACAGGGTATGATGTTTCGATTGGCACTCCTTGCAACAATGAGTGCTCTTGCATTGTATAGTCGAGTGTGTCGATGAAAAACAATTAATGCATCGTTCTTGCTTTCGGATAATCGTGTATCGCTCCTGTGGAGTTTTTGCTAAAAAACTAGGGCATTGGTAAATGAGATGGTGCTGTTTACAGACCGCGCATGATAATTGATTTGTTGTTGTAGCGAGTCCTGTAACTGGTTTGGAGCGAATAAATTTTGTTCTGTCATATTCGGGTTGTTTTTCGCGTTTTATAGACGGCATTGCTTCTAGCGCGTGAATTCTTTTTTCCAGAAACGCATCAAATTCGTGATAAGTCGGATACTCGGAAGTGTCATCTAAATTAAACTCCCACGCTTTACGGGTTGCGCGATCTAATTTCTGTACACCGAGATAAACTATTATATCACTCCACGAGTCGACTGGCCGACCAAGGTTACGGAGCATTTGAACGGTGATATTGATTTGGTCACGCAACGGTCGAAGTTCTTTTGACGTTTCGGACGAAATTGACGGTAGAAAACAACGTGTTCAAATGCGTGGTTATAAGACGTCGCTTATTTTCGTAACGCGATGTGATTGTTTTCCACGCGACAGTAAAATTATTATCGGTTATAGGTAAATGGCTCACGGTTCTGTTGGCTTCGCCCTTGAGCGACGAGCATAAGAAGTGTAGGCGCTCCACGTTCGACAACGCCTCGTTGTTTATGACCATAGAGGTGAACCTGTCCCGGAAGCTCTCCCACTCCCCGAACTCTCCTTCGAACGTTGGAAGACTGATCCTGGGAAGGTGAACCGTTGGTCGTGACGTCACGGAATTTGAAGAATATCCGTTATCAGCTGGCGTCTCGGGTGGAGGTGCGACTCTTGAGAGCATTTCGGCCATGAAGTCGAGGGCTTCCTGGAAGTTGTCCTCGCATCTGGAGAAATGGTCTTCGGCGAAATACGGAATTGTGGCTTTCGTCTTCGGATCGACACTGGCTGCGAGTTTTGCATCCCAGTCTTGACACTGATGAAAGGCTTCCTTCAGCAGTCCGATTCGATTTTGTATAACGGTAGCGGTCATTTTGGATTGACCCAGTTTTTGAAATTGGCAAGCGCTCGTTCGACTGACCGCATTGCTTGTGTTTGTTTATAAAACAGTTCTTTAAGCGAACTCATGGTCGTTAACGGTTGGATTCTCTTTCAGATGAAAACGGTCGTTCGATTCCTTTTCCTCGACGTCAATCCGGCTCGAAGGACCAATGTTTCGGTTTGGTAAAGAGGGTTAAAGAGAGAGGCTGGGATTTTTTCCAACAAAAAGGAAATTGACGCTCCGAGGAGAAATCGGAAAATTGGCGGAAATCGAAAGAGACCAAATCACGTCAATTATCTTGTATTTCTATACAATAGTCACAAGGAATTACTGCGTAATAAACAGATACATAAAACACAATACACTGGTTTTAATTAAACTCGGTTTAAAGGCGTTGAGAATCACTTGGTTGGTTAAGCACGTGTTGTAGCTTTGGTTGTTACACGGTAATAGATTCAAAAAGGCGTGCGCACCTCGTTAGCGGTCTCGAGGTGGCTAAATCGGCGCGAGGTAGCGCGATGGTCGCGGCCCATTGGCGCGATGCTTAACCGCTACACTAACTAACTAACTGTCAAACTAACGAACTAACTGTCAAACTAAGTAATTTGCTGCAAACTAACTAACGAACTGACAAATTAATTAATTTCCTGTAAACTAACTACTTAACTGTAAACTAACAAACTGTCAAATTAACTAGTTTGCTGCAGACTAACTAACTAACTGACAAACGAACTAACTAACTGACAAACTAACTAACTAACTGACAATGTAACTAACTAACTGCAAACTAACTAACTAACTGCCATACTAACTAACTACCTCACAAACTATCTAACTAAGTGCTTACTTACTAACGAACTGTCAAACTAACTGAGTAACTGACAAAGAAACTAACTAACTGCAACCTAACTAACTCACTGACAAACTACATAATTTCAGGCAAACTCACTAACTAACTGACAAACTTACTAACTAACTGCAAACTAACTAACTAACTGACAAACTAACTAAATAACTGCAATCTAACGAACTTACTGGCAAACTAACTAGTTTGCTGCATACTAACTAACTGACTGTCAAACGAACTAACTAACTGGCAATCTAACTAACTAACTGCAAACTAACTAACTAACTGACAAACTGACTAACTAACTGACAAACTAACTAACTAACTGACATACTAACTAACTAACTGGAAACTAACTATCTAACTGCAAACTAACTAACTAACTTACAAACTAACAAACTAACTGTAAACTAACTAATTAACAGCAGACTATCTAACTTACTGACAACCTGACTGATTTAATGCAATGTAACTAACTGACTGTCAAACTAAGTAACTATCTGCAAACAAATTAACAAACTGACAAACTAACTAACTAACTAACAGAAAATCAAACTAACTAACTGACAAACTAACTAATTAACTGCATACTAACTAACTAACTGTCAAACTAACTAACTAACTGACAAACTAACTAAATAACTGCAAATTAACTAACTAACTGCAAACTAAGTAACTAACTGCATACTAACTAACTAACTGCATACTAACTAACTAACGGACAACTATCTAACTAACTGACAAACTAACTAGCTAATAAGACAATCTAACTAACCAACTGACAAACTAACTATCTAACTGCATACTAACTATCTAACTGTCAAACTAACTAACTACCTGATAAACTAACTAACTAACGGCAAACTAACAAACTAACTGTCAAACTAACTAACTAACTTACAAACTAACTAGTTTGCTGCAGACTAACTAACTAACTTACAAACTAACTAGTTTGCTGCAGACTAACTAACTAACTGACAAACTAACTAAGTAACTGACAAACTAACTAACTAACTGCATACCAACTGACAAACTAACTAAGTAACTGACAAACTAACTAACTAACTGCATACTAACTAACTAACTGTCAAACTAACTAACTAACCGACAATCTAACTAGTTTGCAGCAGACTAACTAACTAACTGACAAACTAACCAACTAACTGACAAACTAGCTAACTAACTGAGAAACTAACTAACTAACAGACAATCTAACTAACTAACTGACAAATTAACTAAATAACTTCAAATTAACTAACTAACTGCAAACTAACTAACTAACTGACAAACTAACTAGTTTGCTGTAGTCTAACTAACTGACTGACAAACTAACTAGTTTGCTGCAGACTAACCAACTAACTGACAAACTAACTAACCAGTAGACAAACTAACTAACTAACTTACAAACTAACTAATTAACTGCATACTAACTAACTAACTGTCAAACTAACTAACTAACTGACAAACTAACTAACTAACTGCGTACTAACTAACTAACAGTCAAACTAACTAACTAACTGAAAAATTAACTAAATAACTGCAAATTAACTAACTAACTGCAAACTAACTAACTAACTGACAAACTAACTAGTTTGCTGTAGTCTAACTAACTAACAGTCAAACTAACTTGTTTGCTGCACACTAACCAACTAACTGACAAACTAACTAACCAGTAGACAAACTAACTAACTAACTGACAAACTAACTAATTAACTGCATACTAACTAACTAACTGTCAAACTAACTGACTAACTGACAAACTAACTAACAAACTAACTAATTAACTGCATACTAACTAACTAACTGTCAAACTAACAAACTGACTGACAAATTAACTAAATAACTGCAAATTAACTAACTAACTGCAAACTAACTAACTAACTGACAAACTAACTAGTTTGCTGCAGGCTGACTAACTAACTGTCAAACTAACTAACTAAATGACAAACTAACTAGTTTGCTGCAGACTAACTAACTAACTGTCAAACTAAGTAAATAACTGCAAATTAACCAACTAACTGCAAACTAACTAACTGACAATATAAATAGTTTGCAGCAAATTAACTAACTAACCGACAAACTAACTAACTAACTGACAAACTAACTAACTAACTGAGAAACTAACAGACAATCTAATTAACTAACTGACAAACTAACTAATTAACTGCATACTAACTAACTAACTGTCAAACTAACTAACTAACTGACAACTTAACTAAATAACTGCTAATTAACTAACTAACTGCAAAGTAACTAACTAGCTGACAAACTAACTAGTTTGCTGCAGACTAACTAACTAACTGTCAAACTAACTAACTAACTGACAGACTATCTAGTTTGCTGCAGACTAACTAACTAACTGACAAACTAACCAACTAACTGACAAACTAACTAACTAACTGAGAAACTAACTAACTAACACTCAATCTAACGAACTAACTGACAAACTAACTAATTAACTGCGTACTAACTAACTAACTGTCAAACTAACTAACTAACTGACAAATTAAATAATTACTGCAAATTAACTAACTAACTGCAAACTAGCTAACTAACTGACAAACTAACTAGTTTGCTGCAGACTAACTAACTAACTGACAAACTAACCAAATAACTGACAGACTAACTAACTAACTGAGAAACTAACTAACTAACAGACAATCTGACTAACTAACTGACAAACTAACCAATTAACTGACAGACTAACTAACTAACTGAGAAACTAACTAACTAACAGACAATCTAACTAACTAACTGACAAACTAACTAATTAACAGCATACTAACTAACTAACTGTCAAACTAACTAACTGACTGACAAATTAACTAAATAACTGCAAATTAACTAACTAACAGCAAGCTAACTAACTAACTGACAAACTAACTAGTTTGCTGCAGACTAACTAACTAACTGTCAAACTAACTAACTAACTGACAAACTATCTAGTTTGCTGCAGACTAACTAACTAACTGACAAACTAACTAACTAACTGACAGACTAACTAACTAACTGAGAAACTAACTAACTAGCTGACAACTATCTGACTAACTAACAAACTAACTAGCTAACACACAATCTAACTAACTAACTGACAAACTAACTAGCTAACAGACAATCTAACTAACTAACTGACAAACTAACTAATTAACTGAATACTAACTAACTAACTGTCAAACTAACTAACTGACTGACAAATTAACTAAATAACTGCAAATCAACTAACTAACTGTAAACTAACTAACTAACTGACAAACTAACTAGTTTGCTGCAGACTAACTAACTAACTGTCAAACTAACTAACTAACTGACAAACTAACTAGTTTGCTGCAGACTAACTATCTAACTGACAAACTAACTAACTAACTGACAGACAAACTAACTAACTGAGAAACTAACTAACTAGCTGACAACTATCTAACTAACTAACAAACTAACTAGCTAACAGACAATCTAACTAACTAACTAACAAACTAACTAGCTAACAGACAATCTAACTAACTAACTGACAAACTAACTAATTAACTGCATACTAACTAATTAACTGTCAAACTAACTACCTGACTGACAAATTAACTAAATAACTGCAAATAAACTAACTAACTGCAAACTAACTAACTAGCTGACAAACTAACTAGTTTGCTGCAGACTAACTAACTAACTGTCAAACTAACTAACTAACTGACAAACTAACTAGTTTGCTGCAGACTAACTAACTAACTGTCAAACTAACTAACTAACTGACAAACTAACTAGTTTGCTGCAGACTAACTAACTAACTGACAAACTAACTAACTAACTGCAAACTAACTAACTAACTAAGAGAAAATCAAACTAACTAACTGACAAACTAACTAACTAACTGCATACTAACTAACTAAGTGCAAACTAACTAACTAACTGACAATCTAACTAGTTTGCAGCAGACTAACTAACTGACAGACAATCTGACTAACTAACTGACAAACTAACTAATTAACTGCATACTAACTAACTAACTGTCAAACTAACTAACTAACTGACAAACTAACTAACAAACTAACTAATTAACTGCATACGACCTAACTAACTGTCGAACTAACTATCTGACTGACAAATGAACTAAATAATTGCAAATTAACTAACTAACTGCAAACTAACTAACTAGCTGACAAACTAACTAGTTTGCTGCAGACTAACTAACTAACTGTCAAACTAACTAACTAACTGACAAACTATCTAGTTTGCTGCAGACTAACTAACTAACTGCAAAACTGACCAACTAACTGACAAACTAACTAACTAACTGAGAAACTAACTAACTAACAGACAATCTAACGAACTAACTGACAAACTAACTAATTAACTGCATACTAACTAACTAACTGTCAAACTAACTAACTAACTGACAAATTAAATAATTACTGCAAATTAACTAACTAACTGCAAACTAACTAACTAACTGACAAACTAACTAGTTTGCTGCAGACTAACTAACTAACTAAGTGCAAACTAACTAACTAACTGACAGACTAACTAGTTTGCTGCAGACTAACTATCTAACTGACAAACAAACTAACTAACTGCAAACTAACTATCTAACTGCAAACTAATTAAATAACTGTCAAACTAACTAACTAACTGGCATACTAACTAACTAACTGCAAACTAACTAAGTAACTGCAAACTAACTAACTAACAAACTAACAAACTAACGAACATACTAACTAACTAACAGACAACTAACTAACTAACTGACAAAACTAACTAACTAACCGCAAACTAACTAACTAACTGTCAAACTAACTAACTGACTGACAAATTAACTAAATAACTGAAAATTAACTGCATACTAACTAACTAACTGTCAAACTAACTAACTAACTGACAAATTAAATAATTACTGCAAATTAACTAACTAACTAACTGACAAACTAACTAGTTTGCTGCAGACTAACTAACTAACTGTCAAACTAACTAACTAACTGACAAACTAACTAGTTTGCTGCAGACTAACTATCTAACTGACAAAC
This sequence comes from Colletes collaris, assembly GCA_030068185.1. Classification (NCBI taxonomy): domain Eukaryota; kingdom Metazoa; phylum Arthropoda; class Insecta; order Hymenoptera; family Colletidae; genus Colletes; species Colletes collaris. Next base: position 99,132 of record JASGYR010000266.1, read on the forward strand.
CAACTAACTAACTGCATACTTACTAACTAGCTGCATACTAACTAACTAACTGACAACTATCTAACTAACTAACAAACTAACTAGCTAACAGACAATCTAACTAACTAACTGACAAACTAACTAGCTAACAGACAATCTAACTAACTAACTGACAAACTAACTAATTAACTGCATACTAACTATCTAACTGTCAAACAAACTAACTAACTGATAAACTAACTAACTAACGGCAAACTAACAAACTAACTGTCAAACTAACTAACTAACTGACAATCTAACTAGTTTGCACCAGACTAACTAACTAACTGACAAACTAACTACTAACTAACTAACTAACTGCAAACTAACTAACCAACTAACCAACTAACTAACAAACTAACCAACCAACTAACTAACAACTCAAACTAACTAACTAACTGACAATCTAACTTACTAACAGACATTCTGACTAAGTAACTGACAAACTGACTAACTAACTGCAAACTAACTAACTAACTAATAGAAAATCAAACTAACTAACTGACAAATGAACTATATAACTGCAAATTAACTAACTAACTGCAAACTAACTAACTAGCTGACAAACTAACTAGTTTGCTGCAGACTAACTAACTAACTGTCAAACTATCTAGTTTGCTGCAGACTAACTAACTAACTGACAAACTAACCAACTAACTGACAGACTAACTAACTAACTGAGAAACTAACTAACTAACAGACAATCTAACTAACTAACTGACAAACTAACTAATTAACTGCATACTAACTAACTAACTGTCAAACTAACTAACTGACTGACAAATTAACTAAATAACTGCAAATTAACTAACTAACTGCAAACTAACTAACTAACTGACAAACTAACTAGTTTGCTGCAGACTAACTAACTAACTGTCAAACTAACTAACTAACTGACAAACTAACTAGTTTGCTGCAGACTAACTAACTAACTGACAAACTAACTAACTAACTGACAAACTAACTAACTAACTAACAAACTAACAAACTAACTAACTAACAAACTAACAAACTAACTAACTAACTAACTAACAGACAATCTAACTAACTAACTGACAAACTAACTAATTAACTGCATACTAACTAACTAACTGTCAAACTAACTAACTAACTGACAAATTAACTAAATAACTGCAAATTAACTAACTAACTGCAAACTAACTAACTAACTGACAAACTAACTAGTTTGCTGCAGACTAACTAACTAACTGTCAAACTAACTAACTAACTGACAAACTAACTAGTTTGCTGCAGACTAACTAACTAACTGACAAACTAACTAACAAACTGACAAATTAACTAAATAACTGCAAATTAACTAACTAACTGCAAACTAACTAACTAACTGACAAACTAACTAGTTTGCTGCAGACTAACTAACTAACTGTCAAACTAACTAACTAACTGGCAAACTAACTAGTTTGCTGCAGACTAACTATCTAACTGACAAACTAACCAACTAACTGACAGACAAACTAACTAACTGAGAAACTAACTGACTAACTGACTGACAACTATCTAACTAACTAACAAACTAACTAGCTAAAAGACAATCTAACTAACTAACTGACAAACTAACTAACTAGCTAACAGACAATCTGACTAACTAACTGACAAACTAACTAATTAACTGCATACTAACTAACTAACTGTCAAACTAACTAACTGACTGACAAATTAACTAAATAACTGCAAATTAACTAACTAACTGCAAACTAACTAACTAACTGACAAACTAACTAGTTTGCTGCAGACTAACTAACTAACTGTCAAACTAACTAACTAACTGACAAACTAACTAGTTTGCTGCAGACTAACTAACTAACTGACAAACTAACTAACTAACTGCAAACTAACTAACTAACTAACAGAAAATCAAACTAACTAACTGACAAACTAACTAACTAACTGCATACTAACTAACTAACTGCAAACTAACTAACTAACTGACAATCTAACTAGTTTGCAGCAGACTAACTAACTAACAGACAATCTAACTAACTAACTGACAAACTAACTAATTAACTGCATACTAACTAACTAACTGTCAAACTAACTAACAAACTGACAAACTAACTTACAAACTAACTAATTAACTGCATACTAACTAACTAACTGTCGAACTAACTAACTGACTGACAAATTAACTAAATAACTGCAAATTAACTAACTAACTGCAAACTAACTAACTAGCTGACAAACTAACTAGTTTGCTGCAGACTAACTAACTAACTGTCAAACTAACTAACTAACTGACAAACTATCTAGTTTGCTGCAGACTAACTAACTAACTGACAAACTAACCAACTAACTGACAAACTAACTTACAAACTAACTAACTGAGAAACTAACTAACTAACAGACAATCTAACTAACTAACTGACAAACTAACTAATTAACTGCATACTAACTAACTAACTGTCAAACTAACTAACTAACTGACAAATTAAATAATTACTGCAAATTAACTAACTAACTGCAAACTAACTAACTAACTGACAAACTAACTAGTTTGCTGCAGACTAACTAACTAACTGTCAAACTAACTAACTAACTGACAAACTAACTAGTTTGCTGCAGACTAACTAACTAACTGACAAACTAACTAACTAACTGCATACTAACTAACTAACTGCATACTAACTAACTAACTGACAACTAACTAACTAACTGACAAACTAACTAGCTAACAGACAATCTAACTAACTAACTGACAAACTAACTAACTAACAGACAATCTAACTAACTAACTGACAAACTAACTAATTAACTGCATACTAACTAACTAACTGTCAAACTAACTAACTAACTGACAAATTAACTAAATAACTGCAAATTAACTAACTAACTGCAAACTAACTAACTAACTGACAAACTAACTAGTTTGCTGCAGACTAACTAACTAACTGTCAAACTAACTAACTAACTGACAAACTAACTAGTTTGCTGCAGACTAACTAACTAACTGACAAACTAACTAACTAACTGCATACTAACTAACTAACTGCATACTAACTAACTAACTGACAACTCTCTAACTAACTAACAAACTAACTAGCTAAAAGACAATCTAACTAACTAACTGACAAACTAACTAGCTAACAGACAATCTAACTAACTAACTGACAAACTAACTAATTAACTGCATACTAACAATCTAACTGTCAAACTAACTAACTAACTGATAAACTAACAAACTAACGGGAAACTAACAAACTAACTGTCAAACTAACTAACTAACTTACAAACTAACTAGTTTGCTGCAGACTAACTAAATAACTGACAAACTAACTAGTTTGCTGCATACTAACTAACTAACTGACAAACTAACTAACTAACTGCAAACTAACTAACTAACTAACAGAAAATCAAACTAACTAACTGACAAACTAACTAACTAACTGCATACTAACTAACTAACTGTCAAACTAACTAACTAACTGACAAACTAACTAGTTTGCTGCAGACTAACTAACTAACTAACAGACAATCTAACTAACTATCTGAGAAACTAACTAATTAACTGCATACTAACTAACTAACTGACAAAGTAACTAACTAACAGACAATGTAGCTAACTAGCTGACAAACTAACTAATTAACTGCATACTAACTAACTAACTGTCAAACTAACTAACTGACTGACAAATTAACTAAATAACTGCAAATTAACTAACTAACTGCAAACTAACTAACTAACTGACAAACTAACTAGTTTGCTGCAGACTAACTAACTAACTGTCAAACTAACTAACTAACTGACAAACTATCTAGTTTGCTGCAGACTAACTAACTAACTGACAAACTAACCAACTAACTGTCAAACTAACTAACTAACTGACAAACTAACTAACTAACAGACAATTTAACTAACTAACTGACAAACTAACTAATTAACTGCATGCTAACTAACTAACTGTCAAACTAACTAACTATCTGACAAATTAAGTAAATTACTGCAAATTAACTAACTAGCTGCAAACTAACTAACTAACTGACAAACTAACTAGTTTGCTGCAGACTTACCAACTAACTGTCAAACTAACAAACTGACTGACAAACTAACTAACTAACAGACAATCTAACTAACTAACTGACAAACTAACTAATTAACTCCATACTAACTAACAATCTGTCAAACTAACTAACTAACTGACAAACTAACTAACTAACTGCAAATTAACTAACTAACTGCAAACTAACTAACTAACTGACAAACTAACTAGTTTTCTGCAGACTAACTAACTAACTGTCAAACTAACTAACTAACTGACAAACTAACTAGTTTGCTGCAGACTAACTAACTAACTGACAAACTAACTAACTAACTGACAAACTAACTAACTAACTGCACACTAACTAACTAACTAACTGACAAACTAACTAACTAACTGCAAACTAACTAGCTAACAGACAAACTAACTAACTAACTGAGAAACTAACTAACTAGCAGACAATCTAACTAACTAACTGACAAACTAACTAATTAACTGCATACTAACAATCTAACTGTCAAACTAACTAACTGACTGACAAATTAACTAAATAACTGCAAATTAACTAACTAACTGCAAACTAACTAACTAACTGACAAACTAACTAGTTTGCTGCAGACTAACTAACTAACTGTCAAACTAACTAACTAACTGACAAACTAACTAGTTTGCTGCAGACTAACTAACTAACTGACAAACTAACTAACTAACTGACAAACTAACTAACTAACTGCATACTAACTAACTAACTGACAACTAACTAACTAACTGACAAACTAACTAGCTAACAGACAATCTAACTAACTAACTGACAAACTAACTAGCTAACAGACAATCTAACTAACTAACTGACAAACTAACTAATTAACTGCATACTAACTAACTAACTAACAGACAATCTGACTAACTAACTGACAAACTAACTAATTAACTGCATACTAACTAACTAACTGTCAAACTAACTAACTAACTGACAATCTAACTAGTTTGCAGCAGACTAACTAACTAACTGCCAAACTAAACAACCAACTGACAAACTAACTAATTAACTGCATACTAACTAACTAACTGTCAAACTAACTAACTAACTGACAAACTAACTAGCTAACAGACAATCTAACTAACTAACTGGCAAACTAACTAGCTAACAGACAATCTAACTAACTAACTAATTAACTGCGTACTAACTAACTAACTGTCAAACTAACTAACTAACTGACAAACTAACTAAATAACTGCAAATTAACTAACTAACTGTCAAACTAACTAACTAACTGACAAACTAACTAGTTTGCTGCAGACTAACTAACTAACTGACAAACTAACTAACTAACTGACAAACTAACTAACTAACTGCATACTAACTAACTAACCGACAAACTAACTCACTAACTGTCAAACTAACTAACAAACTAACTAACTGTTAAACTAACTAACTAACTGACATACTAACTAAATACCTGCAAACTAACAAACTAACTGAGAAACTAACTAACTGCAAACTAACTAACTAACTAACAGTCAAACTAACTAACTAACTGACAAACTAACTAACTAACAGACAATCTAACTAACTAACTGTCAAACTAACTAACTAACTGATAAACTAACTAACTAACGGCAAACTAACAAACTAACTGTCAAACTAACTAACTAACTGACAAACTAACTAGTTTGCTGCAGACTAACTAACTAACTGACAAACTAACTAACTAACTGACAAACTAACTAACTAACTGCATACTAACTAACTAACTGTCAAACTAACTAACTAACAGACAATCTAACTAACTAAGTGCATACTAAGTATCTAACTGACAAACTAACTAATTTGCTGCAGACTAACTAACTAACTGACAAACTAACTAACTAACTGACAAACTAACTAACTAACTGCAAACTAACTAACTAACTGACAAACTAACTAACTAACTGCAAACTAACTAACTAACTGTCAAACTAACTAACTAACTGACAAACTAACTAACTAACTGCATACTAACTAACAAGCTGCATACTAACTAACTAACTGACAACTAACTAACTAACTGACAAACTAACTTACTAACTGCAAACTGTTTAACTAACTGCAAACTAACTAACTAACTGACAAACTAACTAACTAACTGACAAACTAAATAACTAACTGCAAACTGACTAACTAACTTCAAACTAACTAACTGACTGCAGGCTATCTAACTAACTGACAAACTAACTAACTAACTGCACCCTAATTAACTAACTGAAATACTAACTATATAACTGCAAACTAACAAACTAACTACAAACTAACTAACTAATTTGCAAACTAACTAACTAATTGACAAACTAAATAACTAACTGCAAACTAACTACTTAACTGCAAACTAACTAACTAACTGATAAACTAACTAACTAACTGCAAACTAACTAACTAACTGACAAACTAACTAACTAACTGACAAACTAACTAACTAAATGCAAACTAACTAACTAACTGCAAACTAACTAACTAACTGACAAACTAACTAACTAACTCACAAACTAACTAACTAACTGCATACTAACTAACTAACTGTCAAACTAACTAACTAACTGACAAACTAACTAACTAACTGACAACATAACTAACTAACTGCAAACTAACTAACTAACTGACAAACTAACTAAATAACTGCAATCTAACGAACTTACTGGCAAACTAACTAACTAACTGACAAACTAACTTGTTTGCTGCAGACTAACTAACTAACTGACAATCTAACAAACTAACTAACGAACTAGCTAACTAACTGCATACTAACTAACTAACTGTCAAACTAACTAACTAACTGTCAAACTAACAAACTAACTGACAAACTAACTAACTAACTGCAAACTAACTAACTATCTGCATACTAACTAACTAACTGACAAACTAACTAACTTACTGCATACTAACTAACTAACTGACAAACTAACTATCTAACTGTCAAACTAACTAACTAACTGATAAACTAACTAAATAACTGCAATTAACTAACTAACTGCAAACTAACTAACTAACTGACAAACTAACTAACTATCTGACAAACTAACTAACTAACTGCATACTAACTAACTAACTGTCAAACTAACTAACTAACTGCAAACTAACCAACTAACTGACAAACTAACTAATTCGATGCAAACTAACTAATTAACTGGAAACAAAGTAACTAACTGTCAAACAAACTAACTAACTGACAAACAAACTAACTAACTGCAAACTAACTAACTAACTGGCAAACTAACAAACTAACTGCAAACTAACTAACTAACTGCAGACTAACTAACAAACTGACATACTAACAAACTAACTGGCAAACTAAATCATTTGCTGCAAACTAAGTAATTAATTGCAAACAAACTCAATAACTTTCAAACTAACTAACTAACTGACAAACTAAGTAACTAACTGGCAAACTAACTAACTAACTGCAAACAAACCAACTAACTGCAAACTAACTAACGAACTGACAAACTAACAAACTAACTGCAAACTAACTAACTAACTGCAGACTAACTAACTAACTGACAAACTAACTAACTAACTGGCAAACAAACTAAGTAACTGCAAACTAACTAACTAACTGCAAACTAACAAACTAACTGCAAACTAACTAACCAACTGACAAAGTAACTAATTTGCTGCAAACTAACTAGCTAACTGCAAACAAACAATCTAACTGACAAACTAACTAACTAACTGTAAACTAACTAACTAACTGCCAAACTAACCAACTAACTGACATACTAACTAACTAACTGGAAACTACCTAACTAACTGCAAACTAACTAACTAACTGACAAACTTACAAACTAACTGTAACCTAACTAACTAACTGCAGACTATCTAACTTACTGACAACCTGACTGATTTAATGCAATGTAACTAACTGACTGTCAAACTAAGTAACTATCTGCAAACAAACTAACTAACTGACAAACTAACTAACTAACTGCAAACTAACTAATCAACTGACAAACTAACTAACTAACTGACAAACTAACTAACTACTTGCAAACTAACTAGTTTGCTGCATACTAACTAACTAACTGTCAAACGAACTAACTAACTGGCAATCTAACTAACAAACTGCAAACTAACTAACTAACTGACAAACTGACTAACTAACTGACAAACTAACTTGTTTGCTGCAGACTAACTAACTAACTGACAATCTAACTAACTAACTGCAAACTAACTAACTAACTGACAAACTAACTAATTCACTGCAAACTAACTAACTAACTGAAAAAAAACTAACTAACTGACAAACTAACTAATTAACTGCAAACTAACCAACTAACTGACAAACTAACTAATTCGATGCAAACTAACTAATTGACTGGAAGCAAAGTAACTAACTATCAAACTGACTAACTGACTGACAAACTAACTAACTCACTGCAAACAAGTTAACTATCTGCAAACTGACTGATTAACTGGAAACAAAGTAACTAGCTGTAAAGCTAACTAACTAACTGGCAAACAAACTAAGTAACTGCAAACTAACTAACTAACTGCAAACTAACTAATTTGCTGCAGACTAACTATCTAACTGACAAACTAAGTAACTAACTGCTAACTAACGAACTAACTGGCAAACTAAATCATTTGCTGCAAACTAAGTAATTAATTGCAAACAAACTAAATAACTTTCATACTAACTAACTAACTGACAAACTAACTAACTAACTGCATACTTACTAACTAACTGCCAAACTATCTAACTAACTGACAAACTAACAAACTAACTGCAAACTAACTGACTAACTGAAAAAACTAACAAACTAACTGTAACCTAACTAACTAACTGCAGCCTATCAAACTTACTGACAACCTGACTGATTTAATGCAATGTAACTAACTGACTGTCAAACTAAGCAACTATCTGCAAACAAACTAACTAACTGACAAACTAACTAACTAACTGCAAACTAACTAACTAACTGACAAACTAACTAATTCACTGCAAACTAACTAACTAACTGAAAAAAACTAACTAAGAGACAAACTAACTAACTAACTGCAAACTAACCAACTAACTGACAAACTAACTAATTCGATGCAAACTAACTAATTAACTGGAAACAAAGTAACTGACTGTCAAACAAACTAACTAACTGACAAGCAAACTAACTAACTGCAAGTTAACTAACTAACTGCAAACCAATTAACTAACAGACAAACTAACTAACCAAATGCACACTAACTACCTATCTGACAATTTAACGAACTATCTGCAAACTAACTAACTAACTGACAAACTAACTAGTTTGCTGCAGACTAACTAACTAACTGACAAACTAACAAACTAACTGCAAACTAACTAACTAACTGCAGACTAACTAACTAACTGACAAACTAACTAACTAACTGCCAAGCTGACTAACACCTTGCAAAGTAACTAACCAACTGACAAACTAACTAATTTGCTGCAAACTAACTAACTAACTGACAAACTAACAAACTAACTGACAATCTAACTAACTAATTGAAAAACTAACTAATTAACTGACAAACTAACTAAGTGCATACTAACTAACTAACTGTCAATCTAACTAACTAACTTACTGCAAACTTACTAACTGACTGAAAACTAACTGACTAACTGACAAACTAACTAACTATCTGGAAACTAACGAACAATCTGGCAAACTAAGTAGTTTTATTTACAAACTAACTAATTAACTGCAAACAAACCAACTAACTAACTGTCAAACTAACTAACTAACTGCAAACTAACTAATTTGCTACAAACTAACTAACGAACTAACAACCTAACTAAATAACTGCAAACAAACTAACTAAGAGACAAACTAACTAACTAACTGCAAACTAACTAGTTTGCTGCAGACTAACTAACTAACTGACAAACTAACAAACTAACTGCAAACTAACGAACTAACTGGCAAACTAAATCATTTGCTGCTGTTAGAATGTGGAGGGCTCAAACACTGATTTGAGAACCTCGTCTAACGGGGGTCCGGATCACGAGGGAATAGGAGGATGGAAAAGTAATTATCACACGTTATATAGATTTTCACGTCGTCGAAAGTTCGACGACGTCTTTTCTTTTTTGGCCCTTTTAAATTAAATACAGCCTTTTGTGTATTCGGCAACGCGTGATCCGCCTGGCCGTCGTCTGGCGGCTGCTCGTGTCACGCTGTTCTGAAACGAAAAGAGACGGAACGATGTGTAAATATTCGGCAACGTGAGTCACGCTTTCCGTCTCGTTTTAATATACACGCGCTCCTGATTATGCTCGTCGCGCTCAGGAGCGGGAAAATCAACTGTCGCGTTACGCGGCTAAGCTAGTGGACTGTATATGTTGTGCGTTCCTTTAAATTCTTAATTTAAAGGGAACTTTATTGCAGTTTTGGGAAGACGAGATTCAACCTCGTTTCTTCCTCGACTGCAGGTTTTGACTGTCGTAGGAGAGGGTAACGGGTGGAGGTTGTAAGGCTGCAACCGTACCCGCTCCTCGGCCCTTTTTGACCACCTTATGGCGTGCGTACGGGCACGGTGTGATGCAGGTGTGCCAACGGCGCCCTTGGGTCGACTTACGATTGGGCCTGACACCACGTAGCTTGATGAATTAACGTCCTACGCACAGTGGCCGTACTAGACTGGCGATCTTTGGAGGTATTCTGCTGTTCGTCGTAAGCTGGGAGTTAAAGTTGTCCCACACTTCGACTAGAAGGTGGTAAATCCACCCAGGGTATTTTATACACCCTGGATTGTGGGTTACGAACCGTTTGATTTACAAGAGAGGAACGAGAGTCGACCACGATACATTAAACACGACCTCTGATTGCATCGGTACGTCTTTTCATTTACTTATTATTTTTCAGACCAAGGTGGGTCGTAGCCACTGCTGAATACTTCGGATACGACCTCTGATTACAGCGATACGTGTCTGTATTCAGGCTGAGGTGGATCGTACCCACTGCTGAATTCGAGATCTCGGATTTTAACCTGCGAGATTCTACAGTCAATAAATTAATTAATCAGGTCGTATTCCGATCTGATCTTTTTAATATGTCAGCGATTATGGAGGTATCGACGGCACCGGATGGGTTCCTATCCGTTTTCGTCGAGACCTTTCTTTCGCTTCCGACTCTAATTTTAATTGAAATAAATTAACGTGTTTGGAAGTTAAGACGTTACCGGATGGATTGCCTATCCGTTTTTTCGTGTTAACTTCCGTACCACGTTGGTAATTTCTCCGATAGTTCGAGGAGCTCGGAACTAGTCGGCCGTGTTTGAAATTAAAGGGGAGCGGGTTCGTATGCCCATGTGCTCTCTACCGATTCCAAATTCAGAGTGACGATCCAGCGCGGTTAGTCGAATTCGGAGGGGCGAATCTCCGACTAGCGGCGCTGTAGACGAATTTGAATTCGTCTTTGTCCAACTTATTATTGTCGTACCTAATCTTTATACACGCGCCGAAACGTTAGCTCGAAATCACGCGTAATTTCGTGGATCGCGTGATGTTTCGAAGAAATCCGTATGTGACAGTTTTTATAACCTGTCTTGTTTTCGCGTAGCGGACACGAGAGTCGAACCGTCTCGAGTTGGTTACATACGCAGAAAAACAATACCGGGTGACGAAAGAATATTTTACTATTCTTATACGCATCGAATTAACGCGATATTTAAACAGCTGCAAACTAAGTAATTAACTGCAAACAAACTAAATAACTTTCAAACTAACTAACTAACTGACAAACTAACTAACTAACTGAGAAACTAACTAACTAAATGCAAACTAACTAACTAACTGCAAACTAACAAACTAACTGCAAACTAACTAACTAACTGACAAAGTAACTAATTTGCTGCAATCTACCTAACTAATAGACAAACAAACTAACTAACTGACAATCTAACTAACTAACTGACAAACTAAAAAACAAACTAAAAACTAACGAACAAACTGGCAAATTAAATAGTTTGCCACAAACTAACTAATTTGCTGCAAAGTAACTAACGAACTGACAAACTAATTAATTTGCTGTAAACTAACTACTTAACTGTAAACTAACTAACAAACTGACAAGTTAACTAGTTTGCTGCAGACTAACTAACTAACTGACGAACGAACTCACTAACTGACAAACTAACTAACTAACTGACAATGTAACTAACTAACTGCAAACTAACTAACTAACTGACAATCTAACTATCTAACTAACAAACTAACTAACTAACTGCATACTAACTAACTAACTGTCAAACTAACTAATTAATTGACAAACTAACATACTTTTACTGCAAACTAACTAACTGGCATACTAACTAACGAACTGACAAACTAACAAACTAACTGCAAACTAACTGACTAACTGACAACCTGACTGATTTAATGCAAACTCACTAACTAACTCATAAACTAACTAACTAACTGGCAAACTAACTAACTACTTGCAAACTAACTAACCAACTGACAAACTAACTAATTTGCTGAAAACTAACTAACTAACTGGCAAACTAACTAACTAACTGCAAACAAACAATCTAACTGACAAACAAACTAACTAACTGGATACTACCTAACTGACTGTCAAACTAACTAACTAACTGCCAAAGTAACTAACTAACTGACATACTAACTTACTAACTGGAAACTAACTAACTAACTGCAAACTAACTAACTAACTGACAAACTAACAAACTAACCGTAAACTAACTAACTAACTGCAGACTATCTAACTTACTGACAACCTGACTGATTTAATGCAACGTAACTAACTAACTGGCAAACAAACTAACTAACTGCAAACTATCTAACTAACTGACAAGCTAACTAATTTGCTGCAAACTAACTAACGAACTGACAAACTAATTAATTTGCTGTAAACTAACTACTTACCTGTAAACTAACTAACTAACTGACAAACTAATTAACTTGCTGCAGACTAACTAACTAGTTGACAAACTAACTAACCAACTGCAAACTGACTAACTAACTGTCAAACTAACTAACTAACTGCAAACTAACGAAGTAACTAACTGTCAAACTAACTAACTAACTGGCAATCTAACTAACTGTCTGCAAACTAACTAACTAACTGACAAACAGACTAACTAACTGAGAAACTAACTAATTTGCTGCAGACTAACTAACTAACTGACAAAGGAACTAAATAACTGACAAACTAACTAACTAACTGACAATCTAACTAACTAATTGACAAACTAACTAATTAACTGACAAACTAACTAAGTGCATACTAACTAACTAACTGTCAATCTAACTAACTAACTAACTGCAACCTTACTAACAAACTGAAAACTAACTAACTAACTGACAAACTAACTAACTAACTGCAAACTAACGAACAAACTGGCAAACTAAGTAGCTTGTTACAAACTAACTAATTAACTGCAAACAAACTAACTAACTGTCAAACTAACTAACTAACTGACAAACTAACTAAATAACTGCAAACTAGCTAACTAACTGTATACCAACTAACTAACTGTCAAATTAACTAACTAACTGGCAATCTAACTAACAAACTGCAAACTAACTAGCTAACTGACAAACTGACTAACTAACTGACAAACTAACCTGTTTGCTGCAGACTAACTAACTAACTGACAATCTAACTAACTAACTGACAAACTAACTAACTAACTGCATACTAACTAACTAACTGTCAACCTAACTATCTAACTGACAAACTAACAAACTAACTGCACACTAACTAACTGCAGACTAACTAACTAACTGACAAACTAACACTCTAAATGTAAACTAACAAACTAACTGACAACCTGACTGATTTAATGCAAACTCACTAACTAGCTAACTGCCAAACTAACTAACTACTTGCAAACTAACTAACTAACTGGCAAACTAACTAACTAACTGCAATCAAACAATCTAAATGACAAACAAACGAACTAACTGCATACTACCTAACAAACTGTCAAACTAACTAACTAACTGCCAAAACTAACTAACTAACTGCCAAACTAACTAACTAACTGACATACTACCTAACTAACTGGAAACTAACTAACTAACTGACAAACTAACAATCTAACTGTAAACTAACTAACTAACTGCAGACTATCTAACTTACTGACAACCTGACTGATTTAATGCAACGTAACTAACTAACTGGCAAACAAACTAACTAACTGCAAACTATCTAACTAACTGACAAGCTAACTAACTAACTGACATACTACCTAACTAACTGCAAACTAACTAACTAACTGACAAACTAACTAATTCGATGCAAACTAACTAATTGACTGGAAACAAAGTATCTAACTGTCAAACAAACTAACTAACTGACAAACAAACTAACTAACTTCAAACTAACTAACTAACTGCAAGCTAATTAACTAACTGACAAACTAACTATCCAAATGCACACTAACTACCTATCTGACAATCTAACGAACTATCTGCAAACTAACTAACTAACTGACAAACTAACTAATTTGCTGCAAACTAACTAACTAACTGGCAAACTAACTAACTAACTGACACTCTAACTAACTAACTGACAAACTAACTAACTAACTGACAAACTAACTAACTAACTGACAAACTAACTAAGTGCATACTAACTAACTAACTGTTAATCTATCTAAATAACTGCCAAACTTGCTAACTAACTCCAAACTAACTAACTAACTGACAAACTCACTAACTAGCTGACAAAACAAACTAACTAACTGACAAACTCACTAACTAACTGACAAAACAAACTAACTAACTGCATATTTACTAACTAACTGCAAACTAACTAACTAACTAACAAACTAACTAACTAACTGCAAACTAACGAACAAACTGGCAAACTAAATAGTTTGCTACAAACTAACTAATTAACTGCAAACAAACTAACTAACTAACTGCCAAACTAACTAACTAACTACAAACTAACTAACTAACTGCAAACTAACTAACTAACCGACAAAGTAACTAATTTGCTGCAAACTAACTAACTAACTGGCAAACTAATTAACTAACTGACAAACTAACTAACTAACTGACAATCTAACTAACTAACTGACAAACTAACTAACTAACTGACAAACTAACTAAGTGCATACTAACTAACTAACTGTTAATCTATCTAAATAACTGACAAACTTGCTAACTAACTCCAAACTAACTAACTAACTGACCAACGCACTAACTAGCTGACAAAACAAACTAACTAACTGACAAACTCACTAACTAACTGACAAACAAACTAACTAACTGCATATTTACTAACTAACTGCAAACTAACTAACTAACTAACAAACTAACTAACTAACTGCAAACTAACGAACAAACTGGCAAACTAAATAGTTTGCTACAAACTAACTAATTAACTGCAAACAAACTAACTAACTAACTGCCAAACTAACTAACTAACTACAAACTAACTAACTGCAAACTAACTAACTAACCGACAAAGTAACTAATTTGCTGCAATCTACCTAACTAATACACAAACAAACTAACTAACTGACAATGTAACTAACTAACTGCAAATTAACTAAGTAACTGCCATACTAACTAACTAACTCACAAACTATCTAACTAAGTGCATACTTACTAACGAACTGTCAAACTAACTAACTAACTGACAAAGGAACTAACTAACTGACAAACTAACTAACTAACTGACAATCTAACTAACTAATTGACAAACTAACTAATTAACTGACAAACTAACTAAGTGCATACTAACTGACTAACTGACAACCTGACTGATTTAATGCAAAGGCACTAACTAACTCATAAACTAACTAACTAACTGCCAAACTAACTAACTACTTGCAAACTAACTAACCAACTGACAAACTAACTAGTTTGCTGAAAACTAACTAACTAACTGGCAAACTAACTAACTAACTGCAAACAAACAATCTAACTGACAAACTAACAAACTAACCGTAAACTAACTAACTAACTGCAGACTATCTAACTTACTGACAACCTGACTGATTTAATGCAACGTAACTAACTGACTGTCAAACTAAGTAACTATCTGCAAACAAACTAACTAACTGACAAGCTCACTAACTAACTGCAAACTAACTAACTAACTGGCAAACTAACTAACTAACTGCCAAAGTAACTAACTATCTGACATACTAACTAACTAACTGGAAGCTAACTAACTAAACTGCAAACTAACTAACTAGCTGACAAACTAACAAACTAACTGTAAACTAACTAACTAACTGCAGACTATCTAACTTACTGACAACCTGATTGATTTAATGCAATGTAACTAACTGGCTGACAAACTAAGTAACTATCTGCAAACAAACTAACTAACTGACAAACAAACTAACTAACTGCAAACTAACTAACTAACTGACAAACTAACTAATTCACTGCAAAGTATCTCTCTAACTGAAAAAAACTAACTAAGAGACAAACTAACTAACTAACTGCAAACTAACCACCTAACTGACAAACTAACTAATTCGATGCAAACTAACTAATTAACTGGAAACAAAGTAACTAACTGTCAAACAAACTAACTAACTGACAAACAAACTAACTAACTGCAAACTAACTAACTAACTGCGAACTAATTAACTAACTGACAAACTAACTAACCAAATGCATACTATCTACCTATCTGACAATCTATCGAACTATCTGCAAACTAACTAACTAACTGACAAACTAACTAGTTTGCTGCAGACTAACTAACTATCTGACAAACTAACTAACTAACTGACAAACTTACTAACTAACTGCATACTAGCTAAGTAACTGTCAAACTAACTAACTAACTGACTGACAATCTAACTAACTAACTGCAAACTAAGTAAATAACTGCAAACTAACTAACTAACTGACAATCTCAATAGTTTGCTGCAGACTAACTAACTAACAGACAAACTAACTAATTAAATGACAAACTAACTAACGAATAGAATATCTAACTAACTAACTGACAAACTTACTAACTAACTGCATACTAGCTAAGTAACTCTCAAACTAACTAACTGACTGACAATCTAACTAACTAACTGCAAACTAAGTAAATAACTGCAAACTAACTAACTTACAAACTAACTAGTTTGCTGCAGACTAGCTAACTAACTGTCAAACTAACTAACTAACTGACAAACTGTCTAGTTTGCTGCAGACTAACTAACTAACTGCAAAACTAACCAACTAACTGACAAACTAACTAACTAACTGAGAAACTAACTAACTAACAGACAATCTAACTAACTAACTGACAAACAAACTAATTAACTGCATACTAACTAACTAACTGACTGACAAATTAACTAAATAACTGCAAATTAACTAACTAACTGCAAACTAACTAACTAACTGACAAAATAACTAGTTTGCTGCAGACGAACTGACTAACTGTCAAACTAACTAACTAACTGACAAACTAACTAGTTTGCTGCAGACTATCTATCTAACTGACAAACTAACTAACTAACTGCATACTTACTAACTAGCTGCATACTAACTAACTAACTGACAACTATCTAACTAACTAACAAACAAACTAGCTAACAGACAATCTAACTAACTAACAGACAAACTAACTAGCTAACAGACAATCTAACTAACTAACTGACAAACAAACTAATTAACTGCATACTAACTAACTAACTGACTGACAAATTAACTAAATAACTGCAAATTAACTAACTAACTGCAAACTAACTAACTAACTGACAAAATAACTAGTTTGCTGCAGACGAACTGACTAACTGTCAAACTAACTAACTGACAAACTAACTAGTTTGCTGCAGACTATCTATCTAACCTACCATCTAACTAACTAACTTACTTACTAACTATACTAACTAACTAACTGACAACTATCTAACTAACTAACAAACAAACTAGCTAACAGACAATCTAACTAACTAACAGACAAACTAACTAGCTAACAGACAATCTAACTAACTAACTGACAAACTAACTAATTAACTGCATACTAACAATCTAACTGTCAAACTAACTAACTAACTGATAAACTAACAAACTAACTGTCGAACTAACTAACTAACTTACAAACTAACTAGTTTGCTGCAGACTAACTAACTAACTGACAAACTAACTAACTAACGGCAAACTAACCACTTTGCTGCAGACTAACTAACTAACTGTCAAACTAACTAACTAACTGACAAACTAACTAACTAACTAACAGAAAATCAAACTAACTAACTGACAAACTAACTAACTAACTGCATACTAACTAACTAACTGCATACTAACTAACTAACTGACAACTAACTAACTAACTGACAAACTAACTAGCTAACAGACAATCTAACTAACTAACTGGCAAACTATCTAGCTTACAGACAATCTAACAAACTAACTGACAAACTAACTATCTAACTGCATACTAACTATCTAACTGTCGAACTAACTAACTAACTGCAAACTAACTAACTAACTGACAAACTAACTAGTTTGCTGTAGACTAACTCACTAACTGCAAACTAACTAACTAACTGACAAAGTAACTAATTAACTGCATACTAACTAACTAACTGTCAAACTAACTAACTACCGGACAAACTAACTAACTAACTGACAAACTAACTAAATAACTGCATATTAACTAACCAACTGCAAACTAACTAAATAACTGACAAACTAACTAGTTTACTTCAGACTAACTAACTAACTGACAAACTACCTAACTATCTAACTGCATACTAACTCACTAACTGTCAAACCAACAAACTAACTGACTGCATACTAACTAACAAACTGACAAACTAACTAACGAACTGACAAACTTACAAACTAACTGCAAGCTAACTAATTTAATGCAAACTAACTAACTATCTAACTGACATACTAACTAACTAATTGGCGATCTAACTAACTAACTGACAAACTAACTAATTCACTGCAAACTAACTAACTAACTGCATACTTACTAACTAGCTGCATACTAACTAACAAACTGACAACTATCTAACTAACTAACAAACTAACTAGCTAACAGACAATCTAACTAACTAACTGACAAACTAACTAGCTAACAGACAATCTAACTAACCTTACTGACAAACTAACTAACTAAGTGACAAACTAACTAACTAACTGCAAACTAACTAACTAACTGACAAACTAACTAGTTTGCTGCAGACTAACTAACTAACTGCAAACTAACTAACTAACTGACAAACTTACAAACTAACTGTAACCTAACTAACTAACTGCAGACTATCTAACTTACTGACAACCTGACTGATTTAATGCAATGTAACTAACTGACTGTCAAACTAAGTAACTATCTGCAAACAAATAACTAACTGACAAACTAACTAACTAACTGCAAACTAACTAACTAACTGACAAACTAACTATCTAACTGCAAACTAACTAACTAACTGCAAAATGAATAACTAACTGACAAACTAACTAACCAAATGCACACTAACTACCTATCAGACAATCTAACGAACTATCTGCAAACTGACTAACTAACTGACAAGCTAACTAGTTCCCTGCAGACTAACTAACTAACTGACAAACTAACAAACTAACTGCAAACTAACTAACTAACTGCAGACTAACTAACTAACTGACAAAGGAACTAACTAACTGACAAACTAACTAACTAATTGACAATCTAACTAACTAATTGACAAAGTAACTAATTAACTGAGAATCTAACTAAGTGCATACTAACTAACTAACTGTCAATCTAACTAACTAACTAACTGCAAACTTAATAACTAACTGAAAACTAACTAACTAACTGACAAACTAACTAACTAACTGCAAACTAACGAACAAACTGGCAAACTAAGTAGTTTGTTACAAACTAACTAATTCACTGCAAACAAACTAACTAACTGTCAAACTAACTAACTAACTGAAAACTAACTAATTTGCTACAAACTAACTAACGAACTGACAAGCTAACTAACTAACTGCAAACAAACTAACTAACTGACAAACTAACTAACTGCATACTAACTAACTAACTGTCAAACTAACTAACTAACTGACAAACTAACTAAGTAACTGCAAATTAACTAACAAACTGCAAACTAACTAACATACTGACAAAGTAACTACATTGCTGCAGACTTACTAACTAACTGCAAACATACTAACTAACTGACAAACTAACTAACTAACTGAGAGACTAACTAACTAACAGACAGTCTAACTAACTAACTGACAAACTAACTAACTAACTGCAAACTAACTAACTAACTGTCGAACTAACTAACTAACTGACAAACTAACTAAATAACAGCAAATTAACCAACTAACTGCAAACTCACTATCAATCGGACAAACTAACTAGATTGCTGCAGACTAACTAACTAACTGACAAAGTAAATAACTAACAGAATATCTAGCTAACTAACTGACAAACTAACTAACTAACTGAGAGACTAACTAACTAACTGAGAAACTAACTAACTAGCAGACAGTCAATCTAACTAACTGACAAACTAACTAACTAACTGCATACTAACTAACTACCAGACAATCTAACTAACTAACTGACAAACTAACTAACCATCTGACATACTAGCTAACTAACTGGCAAACTAACTAACTAACTGACAAACTAACTAAATAACTGCAATCTAACGAACTTACTGGCAAACTAACTAGTTTGCTGCATACTAACTAACTAACTGTCAAACGAACTAACTAACTGGCAAACTAACTAACTAACTGCAAACTAACTAACTAACTGACAAACTAACTTGTTTGCTGCAGACTAACTAACTAACTGACAATCTAACTAACTAACTCCAAACTAACTAACTAACTGACAAACTGACTAACTAACTGACAAACTAACTTGTTTGCTGCAGACTAACTAACTAACTGACAATCTAACAAACTAACTAACGAACTAACTAACTAACTGTCAAACTAACTAACTAA
Source organism: Colletes collaris (assembly GCA_030068185.1). NCBI lineage: Eukaryota > Metazoa > Arthropoda > Insecta > Hymenoptera > Colletidae > Colletes > Colletes collaris. The sequence goes on from JASGYR010000266.1 coordinate 120,037, forward strand.
CTGACAAACAAACTAACTAACTGTATACTACCTAACTGACTGTCAAACTTGTTGGATATGTAGACTTGCATTAATGAGAGACATCTATGGGTGAGTTGGGGAGCCGCGTGGTGGAAGGAACGAGTGAATGAAAAGGGAACACGTGTGTCGAGACTAGGCTGTATCCAAAAATATATATATTATAAAATAATACAACGTGGGTGTTTCATTGACATTAACATGGTAGCAGAACGTGGTTCATAAGTTTGTGCACGAAGTTCGTAAAAAGGAAAGAAAAATAACAAAGAGTTAAGGGACGGTTTTTTTTTTAGGTTAGAACAGTGAAAGGTTCTAGAAATCTCGAGAAGATATACATAAGAGGTTAGAACGGTAATAAAAAAAAAAAAAAAAAAAGAATTCGAGATGGCCCATATGAAGTGCGATGATATAATTATACCCATTTTCGATGGAGCGGACTATAAAATTGGAAAAAACGAATAACAGCTCTGTTCCAAGTAAAAATGAAAGGTCAGAGGTAACAATTCCAAACGTATTTTTTGTGAAAGAGATGCACGTAAATTTATTGAGTTACTCAAAGATTACAGGAAAGAATAAAATTGTGTCAAAAAGAAAATACCTCTAGAATATATAATCAAGAGAACAAGTTAATAGCAATAGCCTTTAAGGAGGGAAATTTATATAAGATGAGATGTAAGATAGTCAACAATAATAGTAGTGAGGCCTACACTAACACAATCAGTGATAATAGAAAGAGAATGTTTCTACGGAAGGAGAAGTGGCATAGAATTCTTGGACATATAAACTTTAATTATTTAAATATACTGAGCAAAAACGAGTTATTGAGTGGACTCCCTACTGAATTGGGATCAGAGTATCTAAAATGTGCCATATGTATAGAAAATAAAATGTGTAATGTACCATTTCAGAATAATAGGAGGAAAGCCAAAGATATTCTAGATATAATACATACTGATCTAAATGGTCCTCATACTACAATTGGGAACTGTGGGGAAAAATATTTCATATCGTTGTTACGTATGCCGAACGTTTCGTTCCCCAATTTTTCCATACCACTTGCGTGCATTATCAAAACGCCCTGCTACTTATCTACCCTTTGGAATGTAGAGTCAGTTCCCACGAAATGCAGCTGCTCGGTGACTAACGAAGTTCGGAGATTACCAAATATGGTAACGTCTAACGTGCATCCGAATCCTCCCCCACAGATTTTTGGGTATATAAACCCCGTCGTTTCCTTACTCGGGGGATCAGAATCGTACAGTTACGTTTAGAGTCAACATCACGTCTCGTTACGCTGTCCACGGTTCTGACAGTCAGTTGCATTTCGTGAGATCGGGCTACAGTACCCTTTTGTATCAATTTTAAACCATATAGAATCCGTGAACCGGTATAAATTCTATTACGGCCTCTATTGTCAACCGACTTACCCCCGCATCGCCAGTGCGTCAACACCGTGCAAAAATCATTTTTAGGTAATTATAATCATTCTTACAACGCGACATAACTGACACAAGACACGTGTATCTTATTTGTTTGTTAAGAATATATCTAGTTTCATTATTAAATCAGAGTTACTTATCTTCTTTAACCCATCATTATATAAAGCGATTATTGTTAGTTAAACGTTCCCACAATAATATAACCTTACCGCTCGGGTTATATTATATCTAATAATTGAAGTTACGAGGTCAATTAACATCTCCTTAATCCAAATACAAATTCTTACAACCTAGTGGCTCCTCGATTACGCATTGAGTTCGTCCACGCAATCTAATACCATCCTAGCGGCTCCTGCTTACGCACCAGGTTCGTCCGCATCCTACAGCTCCCTGATTACGCATCAGGTTCGTCTGTGATTTATCCAATCTCCCAGCAGCTCCTCGATTACGCATCGAGTTCGTCTGCGTTTCTTCCAACCTCCTAGCAGCTCCCCAATTTCGCATTGGGTTCGTCTGCGTCGTTATTAACCATCCTAGTGACTCCCCGATTACGCATCGGGTTCGTTCACGACATTACACCCTCCTACGGCTCCCTGGTTTCGCACCAGGTTCGTCCGTAAGTGACTCCATCCTAGAGGCTCCCTGATTTCGCATCAGGTTCGTCCTCGTTATCAACTATCCTAGCGGCTCCCCGATCTTGCATCGGGTTCGTCCGTGCACATCACTAACACATTGATACCATATTCCATACTCTCTTTTGCACTCGCAGGCCACGCGTGCTGCACGGCCCTGGCTCGTAACAGAAACTGGTGACAGCGGTGGGATTTAACTATTTTAGAATCGCTACGTAATTTTGGGTTTCTTGAGAAGTTAAAGTTCTCTTATTGAATTTGGACAATATACTAGTTTTCGCTAGTTAAGTCAACCAGTTAACTTTTGTCAAGAATATACTAGTTTTCGCTAGTTAATACACATAGTTAATTGGATTTAAATATACTAGTTTTCTCTAGTTAAATATTAATAAATTATTAAAATGACAAGTTCACAAGCTAATATTTCGTCAAACGATATCATGAACTTGACATTGTCACTCGCCAATTCAATGTCACTTTTGACACAGAAGACGTGCCTACAGAACGTAACATCGACGATACCGACTTTCGACGGAGAAACTCCATCTTTGTCGCGTTTTGCACAAAGTGTGGAGGACGGTTTAACATTGATACCTGAGGGTTCGGAAGCCGATTATCTGGCGATTGTTCTGACTAAGCTCATAGGTCCGGCACGAAGGTGCACCTTAGAGCATAAATTCGCGAGTATCAGCGAATTGATTAAACATCTAAAAAAGAGATTTGCGCCGGGTAAAAGTTTGTCGTATTTCCAAATAGACATCGCGAATTTACGTATCCGCGAAGGTGAAAGTCTGCGACAGTACGCCGACAGGACTAGCCATCTGGTTTATTGCGCGCGCGGAGCCATTCGAGAAAAATACCGGGACAACGCCGAAGATTTCATCAAGGAGATGGAAAAGATGTCTTGGAAAATTTCATCGAAGGCTTGCCGGATCGGATTTCTTGGAAGGTGTCGGCACATTTCAGAGATATACAAACTCTTGAAGATGCTTACGACGCCGTGCTGCACATAGACAGAAAACTAAGGAATCGAAGACAGATGCCTCGGAACGAATCGCCTGCAAGGTGGTCACGAAAGGATCGTGAGACCGAAGATTATCGCCACCGCGACAGTCAAGTGTCGTACCCTGGCTCACCAAGTCGTTATGACCGAGGGCGGCACGCCAGAACATACGAACCTCAAGAGGATCGAGAAGAGCAGCCACGTGCGACCGCATGGTCCGTGCGACAAAGGAGCCCCTCGATTTCCCCTTCGAGGCGCACTTACGATTTCCCTAAGGATGAGGGAAATCATTATTCCATATTAAAAAACTCCGGAAAATACCGCGAACCAGAATTATATTGCTGGCATTGCGGAACCACGGGACACGACGGGAAATCTTGTAGAAAGAATCCGCGTCATCCTAAATATCGACGCGACTCGCGAGATTCGTCGGCTGAATCAAACGGGTCTTTAAACTACAATCGCGCTCACCGTACCGGCGACACGATGAGCGGAAACGAAAACCGTCGTCAAAACCGTACACTTCGACAACGACTCCTCATCAAGGAAACACCTGCCCCACGTCTCGAAGCCAAAATCCCAGAATTGGAATCAGGAAAAGGAACATTTTTAATTGATTGTGGTGCAGCTATCAATTTAGTACCTCTCAAGGTTTTAGGAACAAAAGCAATAATCAATTCTCGCGAGTCGATAGAAATAATAGGATTAACGACAACTCCAATTCGCACGTTAGGTACCACAATATTGCACATTCATGACACACCCGCATTTTTCTACGTCGTAAAAACCCTTGCAATAGACGCTGATGGACTCATCGGAAGCCCATTTTTAATGCAGGAAGAAGTCGAAATTTCATATTATCATGGAACCATGGTACTAAAAGACAAACCTGTTAAACCACTGCGTTTTTCAAACTATCAGAATCTACTTTCATCCTTAAAACCGCAATCGTCAACTAAACACCGGCTCGAAGCTCGCACGATACAACAGATCGCGGTAAAAATAGCAAACCCGACGGTAAAAGAAGGATATTTACCGCGTATTAAAACGCACAACCAACTCTACATAGGAGAAGCAGCTGTAACCAATAATAGCGGAAAATGTCACGTCCTAGCAACGAACACCAGCAGCGAAGACCTCGACATAGAGATAGAACCACAGACAATAGAACCATACTATTTATTGAGTACATCGGACGAAGACCTCTGCTCGTATGCAGAACACCCAATTAAATTAAGGAAAAAAGAAGATAGGATAGAAAACCTCATAGATACCCTAAATACCAACCATTTAAACAGAGAGGAACGAGCATCCGTCATTGATTTAATAAAAGAATTTCCAGACCGATTTTTCCTGCTTGGAGACAAATTAGGAAAAGCAGTCGATTTTAATCATTCGATTCACACCATAGACGAAATACCAGTAAATACAAGACAGTATCGATATCCGCCTGTACATCAGGACGAAATACAAAAACAGGTTAGCGCATTATTATCACAAGGCATAATTACTCCGTCAAAATCACCCTACAATTCACCTTTATGGATCGTACCGAAGAAAGCTGACTCGCAGGGAAACAAACGCTGGCGTATGGTAATAGACTTTCGCGCATTAAATGAAAAGACAATCTCCGATAAATATCCATTACCACAAATCACAGAAATTTTGGACCGATTAGGAGGAGCGAAATATTTTTCAGTTTTCGATCTCGCCAGTGGATTTCACCAGATAGAAATGAACTCAAAGGATAAGCAAAAAACTGCATTCACCACACCGCATGGACATTACGAATTTTCAAGAATGCCTTTTGGATTAAAGAACGCTCCACCTACATTTCAACGCCTCATGGATCAAGTTCTAACCGGACTACAAGGAACAGACCTCTTCGTTTACCTGGACGACATTGTCGTTTACGCTTCATCATTACAAGAACATAACATCAAGGTTAAAAATTATTGAACCGCCTTCGGGAACAGGGCTTAACCCTTCAAACTAACAAATGCGAATTTCTACGCAAAGAAGTTGAATATTTAGGACACATAATTTCCGAAAAGGGAGTAAGACCGGATCCAAGGAAATTAAAAGCTGTGCAAGACTTTCCCACACCGAAAACGCAGAAAAACATTCAACAATTTTTGGGCTTAGCAGGATACTACAGAAGATTTATACCAGATTTCACCGTGAAGTCAAAACCGTTAATCAATTTACTAGGAAAGGGCATTAAATTCAAATGGACGGAAGAACAAGATCAAAGCTTCAACCAACTACGTAAAGAACTCTGTCAACAACCTATATTACAGTACCCGGATTTCACCAAACCTTTTATCGTGACTACAGACGCATCCGAATACGCCATAGGAGCTGTACTTAGCCAGGAGAAATAGGAAAGGACTTACCAATAGCATATGCGTCACGCAGCCTCAACAAACCTGAAAAGAATTATTCGGCAACAGAGAAGGAATGTCTAGCAATGGTTTACGCAGTCAAGTATTTCCGACCCTACATCTATGGAACAAAATTCACCCTCATAACAGATCACCGTCCTTTAGTCTGGCTACATTCTGTCAAGGACCCTACCTCCAGGCTAATAAAGTGGAAATTAAGACTTTCGGAATACGAGTACCAAGTTATACACAAATGTGGGAAAACGAACATGAACGCAGACGCGTTGTCGCGCAACCCTCCGTCTGTCTGCCTACCACTCATTCCACAGGAATCTAAAGACGATCCCGACTTCAGGACTCAAGTACCACCGACTACCGACAAACAGTCTATAGGTCGCCGTATACAACAGTTACGACGAGACAGGGAGAACCGACCCAAGTACAGGGAGGTCAGTAGCAGTTCGGACGAAGAGCAGTGCCCCACTTATGGAAAAATTCAACATTCTCCAATATTGGCTAGACACCGAGCCCTACGCAGCTTATCGCACGAAGTAACATTGCCAGATGAATCTCAGGAAACCATAAACAACCTTTTGCCAGCAGCCAATTCCACTCAAAACGCACCACCGGATGAAGACGACAATTTTCCCGACGACTTAATGTCTTTTGAAGAACTGCTCGAAATTACAGATAAAGAAAATACAATTATAGAAAATCCTCGGAAAGATTTACTCAGTATTCCACAGGTATTACCGCACGTTACAAACGAAATTTTACAACCACCCATAACTCATTCACCTGCAAAGGTTGTAACCGAAGCAAGTGCAGAACGGCTACCTGAGTGCAGGCCAACGCGACCTGACGCCTTCGAACGCACGACGGACCCTTACCTGCCATACACATCCGACACAGATGTTTCAACTGACGATAACGAGCATCGATACAACGAGCCAAAACAAATACATAAAATAACCATTTCTTCTAACACCCTCACTGCCGAACACGGACATTACGCATACTTCATATCCGCAGATTGCAATTTAATATCTACCGTTGGAAAGGTTTTAATGGACACCGAAATAATTAATAAATCAGACATTTTGACGGCTCAACCAAAAAGGGGCACGTATTAACTTCAGACAATGGATTGTATAAAACCTTCGGAATAGTAATTTCCGATCATTTTTACGACAATATTACGGCAGAAGACTTAGTCAATGGATTAAAAACTCTTAAACATACTCTAGAACAGAATCAAATAAATTCTTTTCGAATATCTGCAACGGGAGATTCACACAAATTGCCAGCCGACAAATTTTACAAGATATTGGAAGAAGTTTTTACCGGAACAGATCAGCAAATTACTTTATGCAACTGTACCATCACCACACCATCCGAAACGGACAGACTAAACATAATCCGCGAAGCTCACGATAGTTTAATTGGAGGACATAAAGGGGTAACAAAAACATACAAACGCATCCGATTAAAATTTCACTGGCCCAAAATGCGCAACGAAATTCAGGAGTATATTAGGACATGCCAAAGTTGCCAAGAACAAAAATTAGTTCGAGCAAAGACTAGACAACCCATGTTAATTACCGATACACCGTTGGATGCATTCGACAAAATATCACTGGACACCGTGGGACCTCTTCCGATCACGCCTAATGGAAATAGACATATCCTTACCATACAGGACAACCTGACGAAATACTGCGTAGCAGTTGCAATACCTAATATTCGAGCCGCGACCATTGCAGATGCTTTCGCCCGACACTTTATCGCAATTTACGGCACCCCTCGCGCAATATTAACGGACAAAGGAACTAGTTTCATTGGAAATTTAATGACGAATTTGGCAGAAATATTTAAAATCAAGCAAATAACAACTTCTGGATACAGACCACAAACTAACGGATCATTGGAAAGAAGTCACATCGTGCTCACCGAATATCTTAAGCACTACATGGATAACTACGAAGATTGGGATTTATTAATTCCTTTTGCAATGTTCTCATACAACACATCGGTACACGAAGCAACAAATTTCACACCATACGAGTTAATCTTTGGAAAAGTAGCTCGAGAACCCAGTTCGTTCCCGGATAATGAAAATTTGAAATCATACGGAGATTATTTACAGGATTTGATTTCACATATGACCAAAATCCGTAACATCACGTCAAACAATTTAAATAAATCAAAACTCCGGTCAAAAGATTACTACGACAGACGTTCAAAACCGGTAGATTTCAAAGTAGGCGACTATGTTTATGTACTCCTGGAACCGCGTACAAATAAATTCGACCCGCATTACTGTGGACCGTACAAAATCATAGACATAACAGATCGAAATAATGTAGTAATTCAAACTGGCAGTAAAATAATAACAAAACATCAAGACAAATTAAAACCTGCCTACTGCTCATCTTTAATTAAAAAACAAACATGATCTTCATCTGAATACCCTTGATACCACTGACAACTGGCCGGACCCGGACTACAACCTGACCAAGGAATGGGACACCTCCAATGCACCATTATTGATAAGTACACACCACAACACAACATTACACCCGACACGTTTAACTTCTTATTATTTTGTTGTTTTTCGCGAATTTATTTATCTGTTTTTCTCTTCATTTCGAAATAACAAGACGTTTTCCTAATGTGAAAGCATCACGCGAAACGCGACGTTTCATCTTGGGGGGGGAGATGTTACGTATGCCGAACGTTTCGTTCCCCAATTTTTCCATACCACTTGCGTGCATTAGGAAAACGCCCTGCTACTTATCTACCCTTTGGAATGTAGAGTCAGTTCCCACGAAATGCAGCTGCTCGGTGACTAACGAAGTTCGGAGATTACCAAATATGGTAACGTCTAACGTGCATCCGAATCCTCCCCCACAGATTTTTGGGTATATAAACCCCGTCGTTTCCTTACTCGGGGGATCAGAATCGTACAGTTACGTTTAGAGTCAACATCACGTCTCGTTACGCTGTCCACGGTTCTGACAGTCAGTTGCATTTCGTGAGATCGGGCTACAGTACCCTTTTGTATCAATTTTAAACCATATAGAATCCGTGAACCGGTATAAATTCTATTACGGCCTCTATTGTCAACCGACTTACCCCCGCATCGCCAGTGCGTCAACACCGTGTGTTAGGGGGAGTAGGTTTGAAAAAACCTCGCCTAACGGTGGTCCGGATCGTGAGGGAAGGAACGTCGTGAAAAGAATACAGATTTTAATTTAATTTTCACTTAGTCGAGTGACTCGACTAAGCCTTTTATTATGTTATGGTTTATTGGTGATTATATAATGATTGTCTGCCCGGCCAGACGCCGCTGCAGCTAATCCTGTTTGGTAAACCTGTAACAGAAAGAGACACGAATAGGCGTTAAATACCTGTGAACGTGAATCACGCTGTGTGTCTTACTTTCTTCCGCGCTCGTCTGGTCTGTGCTTGTCGCACCCAGGAGCGGGGATCTCAGCCGCCGCGATGCGCAGCTAAGCTAGTGGTCTGTATATGTGAGCGTTCCCGTTAAATCGGGAATCGCTTGCTTATTATTGTCGTGTACGAGATTTCTGCTCGTCACGACTGCAATTCTGACTGCAACTTAAGACTTTGTTTTATGACTGTCGCAGGAAAGGTGATCGGAGGGAGGTTGTAAGGCTCCAACCTTTCAGCCGGTCCCCGGCCCTTCACCGCCTTCGTAAGTGCGTACGGCACTGTGTGGTGCAGGCTTGTCAACGGCGCCCTTAGGTCGACTTACGGTTGTGCCTGAGACCACGTTGCTTTGTCGGATGCTCCGTCCTACGCACAGGACCGTACTCCCTGGAGATGTTTGAACGTGTCCTAGCTTTCGCCGATAGCTGGGGTTTAAAAATGTGTCCCGCTTCGACTGGAAGACGGCAAATCCACCCAGGGTATTATTCACTCCTGTATGGTGGGTTCGAAGCCGTTTCTGACAGCCAATTGGAGGACGAATTTTGTATCTCGTTCCTCTAGTGCACGATGATTCCACTCAGGGTTTCTTCCCACACCTGGATTATGGAGTCGTGCACTCAGAAAGGTGCGAAAAACCTCGCACCTATAAGTTGGGATGAGCTAATCCCTCTATCCCTGGGGAAACGATTGAGTCCACTCAGGGTTTCTTCCCACACCTGTTTATGGATCGATTCCCCGGAAGCACTCGAATTACTTCAAGCCTATTCCGAATTTTTAAGTCTTTCTACAGAGCTCGGTCGGGTACCGACTGGCTCGATACGCTAACTTGTGAATAGTTCTTTCACAACTCCGAGGGTAGTCGAGGAACTCGACTCGGATCGGGTTGCTCGAATTATTCCTGGTTCGACTGCTGAGCGTGTTCGGTTACCGAAGTGCTCGTGGCAGTGGTTTGATAGCGAGTGACGGACGAGCACGAGCTGCCAAAGTGAGCGCGTGAGTGGGGAGAGTCTTCCGTCACGCGGCGCTGTCGCCGTGTCTCTCGTCCGTCTCTGTCTATTATAGAATTTTCGTACCTTCTCTAAACTCGGGCGTTTGAACCGCTTGTTTCAAAATTGAACGTTAATTAATCGTTCGCGTGACTTTGCAGAAAACCTCGAGAACCGTGTTTTTCTGTCCTCTAACATTTTGAATAGCGGACGCGTCGACCTAGAATCTTCCTGGTCGGTCGCGTAACCGAAAACAAACCGGGTAACGAATTGTTTCGGATTTAAATTAATTTTCGCATTTTAAGCGATATTTAAACATACCGCCCCCCTTGCACGGTCCGTGCAACAAGAATAGGAGGCGTAGGTCGCGGTCACGTCGCGTAAAGCCCGTAGAGAAGGTAGAAGTACACTTTCAACACTTTTCAATACTTTCTATTGTAAAAGTTTAATTGTACTTACTCGTGGCGGAATTCGGGTCTTCGTTTATCCCGTGTGCGTCTTCGCCGGCCGTTGTCGATGTTGACTCATCGACGGGCAGTTTACACAACCGTGTAATCGGACGTGTGTATGTAGACGTAACTGTACGTACTTTAACTACACGCACGCACCTGTCTCGGCCCGGTAATACTTCCTCGATTCGTCCCATTTCCCATTGATTCGGGGAGAAGAGGGTTTTGCACTAAAACCAAGTCATTCGGTTTTAACTGCACTTGGGTGGTGCGCCACTTGTAGCGTTTCTGGAGGTGCGTGAGATAATCTCGCGTCCAATGTTTCCAGAGCTGCTCGTGGAATTTCTGGATTGCTCTCCATCGCGTAAGCCGCGAGAGATTTTCCTTTTTCACTGACTCGACCGGAAGTGCATTCATCGGTCTGCCTATTAGGAAGTGGCCCGGCGTGAGAGGGGCATAATCCTCGGGACAGTCACTCAAAGCGGCGATCGGTCGCGAATTCAAACTCGCCTCGATCTTGCAGAGGAGGGTCTGCATTTCCTCGCTTGTGGGTGTAAATTCGCCGATGATGCGTTTCAGGTGATGTTTCACCGATTTCACGCCGGCTTCTTGCATACCACCAAAGTGGGGAGCACTGGGTGGATTAAACCTCCACTTAATGCCCATTTGACCGCACTTCGTTCGCATTTCTGGAGTTTGATACACCGTATTGAAGTGTTCCTTCAATTCCCGATCTGCTCCGACGAAGTTCGTTCCGTTATCACTGAACATACAGGACGGAACTCCGCGGCGGGCGATAAATCGGTCTAATGCGGCCAGAAATGCACTCGTCGTATAATCATGGACGAGTTCGATGTGCACGGCTCTCGTAGCGAAGCAGATGAACACTGCTATGTATGCTTTATGAGCCGTTTTCCCACGACCGGCGGAGTCGCGGACCCGATACGGTCCCGCGTAGTCGACTCCGCAGTTTGAGAAAGGTCGTGCCGCGCGACTGCGCTCCGGTATTAAATCCTGCATGATTTGCGTGGAGGTATTTGCTTGCCATCTCACGCATCGTATGCATTGGTGGATAACCGTGCGTGCCGCGTTTCGGCAGCCGATGATCCAGAATTTCTGTCTCACCGTGTACATGGTCAATTGTAAACCCCCGTGCAACGTATCCACGTGGCATTGCCTGATTATCATGTTAGATACATGATGTTTCGGCAGGATAATCGGGTGTTTGGTTTCCCATGCAAGCGTCGCATTCTCCAACCTTCCACCCACTCGTAAGACTTCCTTATCGTCGAGAAAAGGGTTTAGGCTCTTTAGAGGAGATGTCGCAGGGATTCCCTTGCGCTTTTTCAAGCACCGGTACTCTTCTGCGAAATGCGTACGCTGTAAGTAGCGTGCAATTCTTTCCGTTGCACGCTGCATTTCCGCTGCTTCGACAACTTTTGCATCGAATGACCTTCGTTCTCCGACCGCCGGCCTCCGGAATCGGAGGCAATAGGCAGTCACACGTTGTAGCTTGCTCCATTGGGAAAATCGGAAAACTAAGTTCCATTCCTTTTCCGGAGTGGCCACGAGGGTATGCGATACGCGTTTACCCTCCTCGGTCTCGAGCGAGGCTGGCGATTTCGGCCAATTTTCCTCTGATTGTCGAAGCCATTTCGGCCCGGAAATCCATAATTCGGACTGAATGAGTTCTGCGGCATCTACACCTCGCGAATTCAGATCCGCTGGGTTGAAGCGCGTGGGAACGTGCCGCCATTCAGCTTTTGGGAGCATGGTCTGAATTTTTGACACACGGTTGGCTATCACAACCTTCCATGTCGACGCATGCTTTTTCAACCAAGCGAGTGCAATCGTGGAATCTGTCCAGCAGATTATGCGGCTCATTTCTATGGGGAATGACCGTTTCACGTGCACTATAAGCTCGGAAAGTAACACAGCCCCATTCAATTCCAGGACGGGGATAGACTGTGTTTTTATCGGAGCCACTCGTGTCTTTGCCATGATTAATGTCGTAAACACGTCACTATTCTTCGTCGTCACACGTAAGTAAGTGACGGCCGAATAGGCAGCGAGTGATGCATCGCAGAATCCGTGTAGTTCCACAGTAACTGCGTCTGCTCCGTATTGGATCCATCTCGGGAATTTTAGTTCTTTGAGACTGCTCCAATCCCTGCAAAACGTGTTCCACGTTTTTTGCGTGTCCGTGGAAATTTGATCGTCCCACTGGATTTTCTCCAGCCATTGGGACTGCATCAGAATTTTTGCACGGATTACGACTGGTGATAACCAGCCGAGGGGATCGAAGAGCTTCGCGATCTCCGAGAACAAATTTCTTTTTGTCATCGGTAACGCAGACGGTTGAAACCGTTGCAGATCGAAATAGAAGTAGTCTCCGGATGGGATCCATCGTAGACCAAGCACTTTTAGTTCGGAATCGTCGAACAGAGTGAGGTCTACGGCGTGGGAGTGAGCACCTTGGGGAATGTTCCGCAATAATTTCGCGGAGTTTCCAGCCCATTTTCTCAACTTGAACCCACCGCCCTGCAGGAGATCGCAGACTTGCTTGCGAATTTTCTCTAGCAGGGTTTTGTTGGACGCTCCCATAAATACGTCGTCGACGTATATGTCCCTCTCGAGGATCGGAGCGGCGAGAGGATACCTCTCTCCATCCTGTTCCTTTAATTCGAGGAGGGTACGCATCGCTAAATATGGGGCGCACGCCGTACCGTATGTTACGGTATTCAATTCGTAAGCTTTGAGCTTTTCGTCGTTTGACGCGCGCCATGCGATGCATTGGAAACGACGGTCCTGTGGGGCGACGAGGATTTGCCGAAACATCTTCTCGATATCTGCCACCAGAACGTACTCATACAGACGCCACCTCGTTAAAACCGAGGTGATATCGTTCTGTAATTTTGGTCCCACATGCAGGACGTCGTTTAGGATCGCCCTCCGACCGTTCTGCTGGTTGCATTGAACACAACGCGCAGTTTGGTCGTTGCACTTTCCGTGCGTACGACCGCTCGATGCGGAATGTACAGTCGATTCTGGTCAATCGGCTCAAGCCGAGTCATGTGACCCAAGGACTCGTACTCCGCGAGGAACTCAGAGTATTCTCTGTCGAGGGTCGCATCCGCGTCCAATTTACGCCTCATCCTCGCGAGGGCGGACAGCGCTATGTGGAACGATTGTCCTAACGCTTCGTCCGGTCTCGGGTGATTCAAGGGCAATCGGACTATAAACCGTCCGGTTTTGTCCCGTCTGACGGTTCTTCGGAAGAGTGCTTCGCACTCTTCTTCCGCCTTGGACCGCACCGAGGTGGTGGGGATTTCTTCGGTTTCCCAGAATCGTCGAATCGCATAATCCAGCGATTCGAGAACGGTGCAATGCAGCGTTCTTACCGTATTCTGGCCGTCGCCTTCAGCGTGTATAGGGCCGGATATAACCCAGCCAAACGCCGTTTCTTGAGCGATCGGACCTTCATTCGCCCCTCGTCGTAAGCCCGAACGAATCACCTGAGCGTATAAATCCGCTCCGATCAGAATTTCGATCGTAGGATCGGCCCTGGCTTCTGGATCGGCTAACGGTAAACCTCGGAACGCACTGTAAACACTCGCGTTCGCCGACGTGTTGCGGTAGGTCGTGATTTTCGGCACGACGTACGCGTGAGCGACACATATCGGTTTCGACTCGTTTATCGAGCCGAGGTTTAAACCGACGCTATATTTTATTTGCTGCGTCTGGCCGCCCCCCAAGCCCGATACCGTGGCTGGGGTACGTACGCGTTTCAACCGGAGGTCGTTTGCCAGACCTGCGGAAACGAATGACGTCTCCGATCCTTGGTCTAACAGTGCTCGCGCTATTCGCGATGCACCGTTCTCTCCGAACACGCGTACTCGTGCCGTGGCTAGCAGCACGGTCCTCGGTGCGCCTGTACCGAGCGCGGTACAGTGTGATGTCGAGGCCGTTTTCTTGTAGGCCTTCGAAGTCGAAGGTTTTCCTTTCGGCTTCGACACGGCCATCCTTCGTGGTTGAGCGTTGTAATCGCTCTCGTCACGTTGGCCGTATGTAGTTTGTGCCTGCGGCCTCGTATAACCTTGATCCCTCAGTCCATCATAGTGCAGGAGGGTATGATGCTTCCCCCTACACCGATGGCATTCCTGGGGTCTCTGGCATTGTGATGCCGTATGAGAAAGGTCGAGGCACAACACGCAGGCCATGCGGTTCTGCACGTAGTGGTGACGCATTTTTGGCGTCAGCACTTGAAAGTTGGTGCATTGAGGCAGATTGTGTGCCCCAGTGCAGAATCCGCATACTGGCATCCGCATTGATTTGGTTCGCCCGTCGTTTGCGGAACTTGAGCGTCTCGGGTTTGGGGCCGAGTCGGTTCCCATAACGACGTTATGGCTTGCCAGAGGCTTCGAAGCGACGCTTTTTGGTCGAGCGTCGATGGGCTTCGGCATGCGGGATTTTGTTTCCGGGGCGAGAGCTGCCTCTCGACGGTCCTCTTTCATCGAAAGCAACGCTTGCGCGTGATGATCGATGAAGGTTCGGACATCCTCGAACATCGGGTAGTTAGTCGAGAGGCCGAGCGATCTCTGCCATTCCAGCTCCAATTTCGGAGTGAAATGTTGTATCGTCCAGTACGCTAGCATCCATTCTACTAGCTGTTCGGACGTGCCCCTGTTTCTTAATGCAGCTAGAGTCTCTGTGCATTCCACAGTGACCTGCTGCAGGCTGGCTAGATCGTTGAATTCAATCTGCTTCAGCGCAAATAGTTTGTCGAGCAACCTTCCCGTGACCATGCGTGGAAGCCCGTATTTCTCCTTGAGCATTCTCCACGCTTCGGGGAAGTTGCGCCCGACAATCTCGAGCGACGAAATCGTCGCGAGAGCTCGTCCTTCCAAGCACGCGTTCAGATGGTACAATTTCTGTACGTCTGATAACTGCGCATTATTCATTACCCCGGTGGTAAATAGATCCTCGAAATGTTCCCATTCCCGAGGATCCCCTCCGAATTTAGGCAATCTTTGCTTGGGGAGCTCAATGGGCATGCTGAATTGCTGGACCTCCGGTGCCGGTGGTCTCGATTCAGCAGCGATTCGTGTCTGCTCGGCGGTTACGAAATCCTGGAATTCCTGGAATTCGTTTTCCACGCCGAGGAGGTAGCCTGGCTTAAAAAGCGTATAGGCTTGTCTTTTTGCGGCGGGAATCATCTTCCGCACGTTCGCATACATGGTGCGGACATCCCGCCAGGTTCGTCCGGCGTAGTCGAGCTTTTCTTGGAGAAGTTTCTCCGTGAATTTAGCTCTGCCCATTTTTTTGAGATTTATGCTCACGGATCTAAGACGATCGAACTCGTCTGTTAACTCCATGAGCTGATCCTCAATGTCGGCACGCGACATGGACTCGTTTAACGCCATAGCGAGTTTGTCGAGGATTAATCAACTCGATTCAACTCTTACGTGGTAATTTCGTCACGTGTAAAGGCAGTCACCTTTTCCCGTTCCAATCAACCTCGTTTGATCCGGCTCGAAGGACCTTATGTTAGGGGGAGTAGGTTTGAAAAAACCTCGCCTAACGGTGGTCCGGATCGTGAGGGAAGGAACGTCGTGAAAAGAATACAGATTTTAATTTAATTTTCACTTAGTCGAGTGACTCGACTAAGCCTTTATTATGTTATGGTTTATTGGTGATTATATAATGATTGTCTGCCCGGCCAGACGCCGCTGCAGCTAATCCTGTTTGGTAAACCTGTAACAGAAAGAGACACGAATAGGCGTTAAATACCTGTGAACGTGAATCACGCTGTGTGTCTTACTTTCTTCCGCGCTCGTCTGGTCTGTGCTTGTCGCACCCAGGAGCGGGGATCTCAGCCGCCGCGATGCGCAGCTAAGCTAGTGGACTGTATATGTGAGCGTTCCCGTTAAATCGGGAATCGCTTGCTTATTATTGTCGTGTACGAGATTTCTGCTCGTCACGACTGCAATTCTGACTGCAACTTAAGACTTTGTTTTATGACTGTCGCAGGAAAGGTGATCGGAGGGAGGTTGTAAGGCTCCAACCTTTCAGCCGGTCCCCGGCCCTTCACCGCCTTCGTAAGTGCGTACGGCACTGTGTGGTGCAGGCTTGTCAACGGCGCCCTTAGGTCGACTTACGGTTGTGCCTGAGACCACGTTGCTTTGTCGGATGCTCCGTCCTACGCACAGGACCGTACTCCCTGGAGATGTTTGAACGTGTCCTAGCTTTCGCCGATAGCTGGGGTTTAAAAATGTGTCCCGCTTCGACTGGAAGACGGCAAATCCACCCAGGGTATTATTCACTCCTGTATGGTGGGTTCGAAGCCGTTTCTGACAGCCAATTGGAGGACGAATTTTGTATCTCGTTCCTCTAGTGCACGATGATTCCACTCAGGGTTTCTTCCCACACCTGGATTATGGAGTCGTGCACTAAGAAAGGTGCGAAAAACCTCGCACCTATAAGTTGGGATGAGCTAATCCCTCTATCCCTGGGGAAACGATTGAGTCCACTCAGGGTTTCTTCCCACACCTGTTTATGGATCGATTCCCCGGAAGCACTCGAATTACTTCAAGCCTATTCCGAATTTTTAAGTCTTTCTACAGAGCTCGGTCGGGTACCGACTGGCTCGATACGC
This sequence comes from Colletes collaris, assembly GCA_030068185.1. NCBI lineage: Eukaryota > Metazoa > Arthropoda > Insecta > Hymenoptera > Colletidae > Colletes > Colletes collaris. The sequence goes on from JASGYR010000266.1 coordinate 137,056, forward strand.
TAACTTGTGAATAGTTCTTTCACAACTCCGAGGGTAGTCGAGGAACTCGACTCGGATCGGGTTGCTCGAATTATTCCTGGTTCGACTGCTGAGCGTGTTCGGTTACCGAAGTGCTCGTGGCAGTGGTTTGATAGCGAGTGACGGACGAGCACGAGCTGCCAAAGTGAGCGCGTGAGTGGGGAGAGTCTTCCGTCACGCGGCGCTGTCGCCGTGTCTCTCGTCCGTCTCTGTCTATTATAGAATTTTCGTACCTTCTCTAAACTCGGGCGTTTGAACCGCTTGTTTCAAAATTGAACGTTAATTAATCGTTCGCGTGACTTTGCAGAAAACCTCGAGAACCGTGTTTTTCTGTCCTCTAACATTTTGAATAGCGGACGCGTCGACCTAGAATCTTCCTGGTCGGTCGCGTAACCGAAAACAAACCGGGTAACGAATTGTTTCGGATTTAAATTAATTTTCGCATTTTAAGCGATATTTAAACACCGTGCAAAAATCATTTTTAGGTAATTATAATCATTCTTACAACGCGACATAACTGACACAAGACACGTGTATCTTATTTGTTTGTTAAGAATATATCTAGTTTCATTATTAAATCAGAGTTACTTATCTTCTTTAACCCATCATTATATAAAGCGATTATTGTTAGTTAAACGTTCCCACAATAATATAACCTTACCGCTCGGGTTATATTATATCTAATAATTGAAGTTACGAGGTCAATTAACATCTCCTTAATCCAAATACAAATTCTTACAACCTAGTGGCTCCTCGATTACGCATTGAGTTCGTCCACGCAATCTAATACCATCCTAGCGGCTCCCTGCTTACGCACCAGGTTCGTCCGCATCCTACAGCTCCCTGATTACGCATCAGGTTCGTCTGTGATTTATCCAATCTCCCAGCAGCTCCTCGATTACGCATCGAGTTCGTCTGCGTTTCTTCCAACCTCCTAGCAGCTCCCCAATTTCGCATTGGGTTCGTCTGCGTCGTTATTAACCATCCTAGTGACTCCCCGATTACGCATCGGGTTCGTTCACGACATTACACCCTCCTACGGCTCCCTGGTTTCGCACCAGGTTCGTCCGTAAGTGACTCCATCCTAGAGGCTCCCTGATTTCGCATCAGGTTCGTCCTCGTTATCAACTATCCTAGCGGCTCCCCGATCTTGCATCGGGTTCGTCCGTGCACATCACTAACACATTGATACCATATTACATACTCTCTTTTGCACTCGCAGGCCACGCGTGCTGCACGGCCCTGGCTCGTAACATCGTTTATTGATGATTTCAGTAAGTTAGGGAAAGTATATTGTATCCAGTCCAAGGATCAGGTATATGACTGTTTTGTGGAATATGTAAACCAAATGGAAAACCTAACCGGAAAGAGGATAAAGTACTTAAGATGCGACAATGGTAAAGAGTACATGAATTCACGGATCATTCGTTTTGCCAGAGAAAAGGGAATATGTATTAATCCCTGTCCACCATATGTACACGAGCTGAATGGGACAGCTGAGAGATTTAACCGCTCGATTATGGACACGGCAAGGTGCCTATTGAGTGAAGCTAAGGTTAGTAGAAAGTATTGGCCTGAATGCATCAAAACTGCAGCATATTTGAAAAATCGAACACTGGCCAACACGACGATAACGAAAACTCCTTACGAAATAGTATTTAAAATGAAACCATCAGTTAAAAACTTACGCCTGTATGGAAGTAAAATTTTTGTACGAATACCAGAGGCCAGAAGAACCTCGAAGTGGGATAAGAAAGCCAAACTAGGCATTTTATTGGGGTACACTGAAGTCGGTTATAGAATCCTAATTGATGATAAAGTAATTGTGGCCAGACACGTGGATGTAGTAGAAGAGGATGTAACATGCACAGGTATAGGAAAAGAAGCAAAGCAAGATACAGAAGATATAAGAGAGCAAGCAGAAGACTCGGATGGATCAAACGAAACGGAAAAGGAACATGAACCACAAGAGATAATAAAACCCACATTCAAGGATGAAGAATCAACGTTAAGGAGATCACAGAGGAACCGCTACCCTCCTGAGAGATTTGGGGATCCATACATTTTCGCAAACTATACTGATCTAAGTGTACCTAGTATGTTTCAGGAAGCGATAAACTGCAATGAAGCAGAGGATTGGAAAAGAGCAATGGAAAAGGAGATGGAGAACATAGAAAAGAATGGAACATGGGAATTGGTATATGCACCCGACAAGAAAGCATTAGACGTTAAATGGGTTTATGCAAGGAAATCAGGCGGACTCTACAAGGCGAGACTGGTAGTCAAAGGGTTCCAACAGGAGGAGGAACTTGAAAACATCTATTCTCCTGTAACTAAGATGCAGACACTAAAACTACTGCTATCCTACTGTTGTTACAATGGCTTGAGAGTGGAACAAATGGATGTTGAAGCTGCGTTTTTGAATGGCAAGATTACCTCGGAGGTGTATGTAAAGCAACCGTTAGGTTTTCAAAAGAACAGTGAAAAGGTGTATAGATTGTATAAAGCTTTATATGGCCTAAAAGGTAGCCCACGAGCCTGGTATGAATGCTTTGATGATTATATTAGAAGTCTGGGTTTCAAGCGAAATGAATATGACTATTGTATTTACACCAAAGCGAATAATGATATACAGGTCTATGTGTTATTGTATGTTGACGATTTACTCATTTGTGCCAAAGATAGGAAAACGATTTGTGATATCAAAACTAGATTAGCAAGTAAATTTAGAATGAAGGATCTGGGCATGGTTACGAACTATATAGGAATAGATATCGATTATAATTATTTAGACAAAAAGGTAATGACTCTAAGTCAAGAGAATTATATAAAATCTTTAGCGAACAGGTACGGAATTGAGAAAGCCAAATTATATAACACGCCGATGGAAACCAATTTAAAGTTAGAGCGAGCTAAAGAAATAAATACTAATATAATGTATCGTAATCTTATAGGTGCTCTGTTATATATTGGATCCGGCACGAGACCGGATATAGCGTTTAGTGTTAGTTACCTGAGCAGATTTCAAAATTGCTTTGATCAGACACATTTTAAATACGCGTTAAGAGTATTGAAGTATCTATTTAAAACAAAAGATTTAAAATTAGTATATAAACAAGATTGTAATGCTGAGGTTATTGATTGTTACGTTGATGCGGATTGGGCAGGAGATAATGTGGATCGAAAGTCAACGTCAGGATTTATTATACGTGTGTATGGAAATGTGATATTTTGGAGATCACATAAACAGAAGTCGGTAGCAAAGTCTTCAACCTTCGCAGAATACATTGCATTATCCGAAGCCGTAACAGAGGTGAAAACCATAAAAGGAATCTTAAAAACATTCAAAATAGATTTAGGGACTCCCATCAAAATATATGAAGACAATTCTAGTGCGATAATAATTGCGAAAAACGGTAACTTGACAAAGAAATCCAAATACATAGAGGTACATTTTCATTTTGTAAACGAGAGTTATATGAACAAAACTATCGACATCATAAAGGTAGATACAGAGGAAAATGCAGCGGACTTACTCACAAAGTCGTTAGGTAAAATTAAATTTGTTAAATTTAGAAGTATGTTAGGCATTATATAGTAGTCATTAAGAAAATTAAGGAAACGCATAATACAAGTCTAAGGAAGCGTGTTGGATATGTAGACTTGCATTAATGAGAGACATCTATGGGTGAGTTGGGGAGCCGCGTGGTGGAAGGAACGAGTGAATGAAAAGGGAACACGTGTGTCGAGACTAGGCTGTATCCAAAAATATATATATTATAAAATAATACAACGTGGGTGTTTCATTGACATTAACAAAACTAACTAACTAACTGCCAAACTAACTAACTAACTGACATACTAACTAACTAACTGGAAACTAACTAACTAACTGCAAACTAACTAACTAACTGACAAACTAACAAACTAACTGTAAACTAACTAATTAACTGCAGACTATCTAACTAACTGGAAACTAACTAACTAAACTGCAAACTAACTAACTAACTGACAAACTAACAAACTAACTGTAAACTAACTAACTAACTGCAGACTATCAAACTTACTGACAACCTGACTGATTTAATGTAATGTAACTAACTGACAGTAAAACTAAGTAACTGTCTGCAAACAAACTAACTAACTGACAAACTAACTAACTAACTGCAAACTAACTAACTAACTGGCAAACTAACTAATTCACTGCAGACTAACTAACTAACTGAAAAAAAACTAATTAAGAGACAAACTAACTAACTAACTGCAAACTAACCAACTAACTGACAAACTAACTAATTCGATGCAAACTAACTAACTAACAGGAAACTAACTAACTAACTGCAAACTAACTAACTAACTGACAAACTAACAAACTAACTGTAAACTAACTAACTAACTGCAAACTAACTAACTAACTGCAAACTAATTAACTAACTGACAAACTAACTAACCAAATGCACACTAACTACCTATCAGACACTCTAGCGATCTATCTGCAAACTAACTAACCAACTGACAAACTAACTAGTTTGCTGCAGACTAACTAACTAACTGACAAACTAACAAACTAACTGCAAACTAACTAACTAACTGCAGACTAACTAACTAGCTGACATACTAACAAACTAACTGCAAACTAACTAACTAATTGCAAACTAACTAACTAACTGACAAACGAACTAACTAACTGACAAACTAACTAACTAACTGACAATCTAACTAACTAACTGACAAACTAACTAACTAACTGACAAACTAACTAAGTGCATACTAACTAACTAACTGTTAATCTATCTAACTAACTGACAAACTTACTAACTAACTCCAAACTAACTAACTAACTGACAAACCCACTAACTAGCTGACAAAACAAACTAACTAACTGACAAACTCACTAACTAACTGACAAACAAACTAACTAACTGCATATTTACTAACTAACTGCAAACTAACTACCTAACTAACAAACTAACTAACTAACTGCAAACTAACGAACAAACTGGCAAACTAAATAGTTTGCTACAAACTAACTAATTAACTGCAAGCAAACTAACTAACTAACTGGCAAACTAACTAACTAACTACAAACTAACTAACTAACTGCAAACTAACAAACTAACTGCAAACTAACTAACTAACTGACAAAGTAACTAATTTGCTGCAATCTACCTAACTAATAGACAAACAAACTAACTAACTGACAAGCTAACAAACAAACTAAAAACTAACGAACAAACTGGCAAACTAAATAGTTTGCTGCAAACTAACTAATTTGCTGCAAAGTAACTAACGAACTGACAAACTAATTAATTTGCAGTAAACTAACTACTTAACTGTAAACTAACTAACAAACTGACAAGTTAACTAGTTTGCTGCAGACTAACTAACTAACTGACGAACGAACTAACTAACTGACAAACTAACTAACTAACTGACAATGTAACTAACTAACTGCAAACTAACTAACTAACTGTCAAACTAACTAACTAACTGACAAACTAACTAAATAACTGCAAACTAGCTAACTAACTGTATACCAACTAACTAACTGTCAAACTAACTAACTAACTGGCAATCTAACTAACAAAATGCAAACTAACTAACTAACTGGCAAACTGACTAACTAACTGACAAACTAACCTGTTTGCTGCAGACTAACTAACTAACTGACAATCTAACTAACTAACTGACAAAGTAACTAACTAACTGCATACTAACTAACTAACTGTCAACCTAACTAACTAACTGACAAACTAACAAACTAACTGCAAACTAACTAACTGCAGACTAACTAACTAACTGACAAACTAACACTCTAAATGTAAACTAACTAACTAACTGACAACCTGACTGATTTAATGCAAACTCACTAACTAGCTAACTGCCAAACTAACTAACTACTTGCAAACTAACGAACCGACTGACAAACTAACTAATTTGCTGCAAACTAACTAACTAACTGGCAAACTAACTAACTAACTGCAATCAAACAATCTAACTGACAAACAAACGAACTAACTGCATACTACCTAACAAACTGTCAAACTAACTAACTAACTGCTAAAACTAACTAACTAACTGCCAAACTAACTAACTAACTGACATACTACCTAACTAACTGGAAACTAACTAACTAACTGACAAACTAACAATCTAACTGTAAACTAACTAACTAACTGCAGACTATCTAACTTACTGACAACCTGACTGATTTAATGCAATGTAACTAACTGGCTGTCAAACTAAGTAACTATCTGCAAACAAACTGACTAACTGACAAACTAACTAACTAACTGCAAACTAACTAACTAACTGACAAACCAACTAATTCAACGCAAACTAACTAACTAACTGAAAAAAAACTAACTAAGAGACAAACTAACTAACTAACTGCAAACTAACCAACTAACTGACAAACTAACTAATTCGATGCAAACTAACTAATTGACTGGAAACAAAGTAACTAACTGTCAAACAAACTAACTAACTGACAAACAAACTAACTAACTGCAAACTAACTAACTAACTGCAAGCTAATTAACTAACTGACAAACTAACTATCCAAATGCACACTAACGACCTATCTGACAATCTAACGAACTATCTGCAAACTAACTAACTAACTGTCAAGCTAACTAGTTTCCTGCAGACTAACTAACTAACTGACAAACTAACAAACTAACTGACAAACTATCTAGTTTGCTGCAGACTAACTAACTAACTGGACAAACTAACCAACCAACTGACAGACTAACTAACTAACTGGAGAAACTAACTAACTAGCTGACAACTATCTAACTAACTAACAAACTAACTAGCTAACAGACAATCTAACTAACTAATTGACAAACTAACTAGCTAACAGACAATCTAACTAACTAACTGACAAACTAACTAATTAACTGCATACTAACAATCTAACTGTCAAACTAACTAACTAACTGATAAACTAATAAACTAACGGGAAACTAACAAACTAACTGTCAAACTAACTAACTAACTGACAAACTAACTAGTTTGCCGCAGACTAACTAACTAACTGTCAAACTAACTAACTGACTGACAAATTAACTAAATAACTGCAAATCAACTAACTAACTGCAAACTAACTAACTAACTGACAAACTAACTAGTTTGCTGCAGACTAACTAACTAACTGTCAAACTAACTAACTAACTGACAAACTAACTAGTTTGCTGCAGACTAACTAACTAACTGACAAACTAACTAACTAACTGCAAACTAACTAAGTAACTAACAGAAAATCAAACTAATTAACTGACAAACTAACTAACTAACTGACAAACTAACTAAATAACGGCAAACTAACAAACTAACTGTCAAACTAACTAACTAACTGACAAACTAACTAGTTTGCAGCAGACTAACTAACTAACTGACAAACTAACTAGTTTGCAGCAGACTAACTAACTAACTGACAAACTAACCAACTAACTGACAAACTAACTAACTAACTGAGAAACTAACTAACTAACTGAGAAACTAACTAACTAACAGACAATGTAACTAACTAACTGACAAACTAACTAACTAACTGTCAAACTAACTACCTGACTGACAAATTAACTAAATAACTGCAAATTAACTAACTAACTGCAAACTAACTTACTAGCTGACAAACTAACTAGTTTGCTGCAGACAAACTAACTAACTGTCAAACTAACTACCTGACTGACAAATTAACTAAATAACTGCAAATTAACTAACTAACTGCAAACTAACTTACTAGCTGACAAACTAACTAGTTTGCTGCAGACAAACTAACTAACTGTCAAACTAACTAACTAACTGACAAACTAACTAACTAACTGACAAACTATCTAGTCTGCTGCAGACTAACTAACTAACTGGCAAACTAACTAACTAACTGCCAAACTAACTAACTAACTGACAAACTAACTAGTTTGCTGCAGACTAACTAACTAACTGACAAACTAACTAACAAACTGACAAACTAACTAACTAACTGAGATAGTAACTAATTAACTGACAAACTAACTAACTAACAGACAATCTAACTAACTAACTGTCAACCTAACTAACTAACTGACAAACTAACTAATTTGCTGCAGACTAACTAACTAACTGACAAACTAACTAACTATCTGCAAACAAACTAACTAATAGATAAATAAACTAACTAACTGACAATCTAACTAACTAGCTGACAAACAAACCAACAAACTCCAGACTAACGATCAAACTGGCAAACTAAATAGTTTGCGACAAATTAACTAATTTGCTGCAAACTAACTAACGAACTGACAAACTAATTAATTTGCTGTAAACTAACTACTTAACTGTAAACTAACTAACTAACTGACAAACTAATTAATTTGCTGCAGACTAACTAACTAATTGACAAACTAACTAACCAACTGCAAACTGACTAACTAACTGTCAAACTCACCTATCTAACTGCAAACTAACGAACTAACTGTCAAACTAAGTAATTTGCTGCAAACTAACTAACGAACTGACAAATTAATTAATTTCCTGTAAACTAACTACTTAACTGTAAACTAACTAACAAACCGTGAAATTAACTAGTTTGCTGCAGACTAACTAACTAACTGACAAACGAACTAACTAACTGACAAACTAACTAACTAATTGACAAAGTAACTAACTAACTGACAAACTAACTAACTAACTGCATACTAACTAACTAACTGTCAACCTAACTAACTGACAAACTAACAAAATAACTGCAATCTAACTAACTGCAGACTAACTAACTAACTAACAAATTAACTAATTCACTACAAACTAACTAACTAACTGAAAAAACTAACTATCTAACTAACAAACTAAATAACTAACTGCATACTAACTAACTAACTGTCAAAGTAACTAACTAATTGACAAACTAACATACTAACTGCAAACTAACTAACTGCATACTAACTAACTAACTGACAAACTAACAAACTAACTGCAAACTAACTGACTAACTGACAACCTGACTGATTTAATGCAAACTCACTAACTAACTCATAAACTAACTAACTAACTGTCAAACTAACTAACTACTTGCAAACTAACTAACCAACTGACAAACTAACTAATTTGCTGAAATCTAACTAACTAACTGGCAAACTAACTAACTAACTGCAAACAAACAATCTAACTGACAAACAAACTAACTAACTGGATACTACCTAACTGACTGTCAAACTAACTAACTAACTGACAAAGTTACTAACTAACTGACAAACTTTCTAACTAACTGACATACTAACTTACTAACTGCAAACTATCTAACTAACTGACAAACTAACTAAGAAATTGACAAACTAACTAACTAACTGCAAACAAACAATCTAACTGACAAACAAACTAACTAACTGCATACTAACTAACTAACTGTCAAAACTAACTAACTAACTGACATACTGACTAACTAAATGCAAACTAACTAACTAACTTACAAACGAACTAGTTTGCAGCAGACTAACTAACTAACTGCAAACTAACTAACTAACTGCAACCCAACTAACTAACTGTCAAACTAACTAACTAACTGACATCCTAACTAACTAACAGCAAACTAACAAACTAACTGACAAACTAACGAACTAACTGACAAACTAACTAACTAACTGCATACTAACTAACAAACTGAGAAACTAATTAACTACCTGCAAACTAACTAACTAACTGACAAACTGACTAGTTTTCTGCAGACTAACTAACTAACTGACAAACTAACTAACTAACTGCAAACTAACTAACTAAATGCAAACTAACTAACTAACTGTTAAACTAACTAACTAACTGACATTGTTTAAATATCGCGTCAATTCGAAGCATATAGGAATGGTAGAATATTATTCGTCACCCGGTATTGTTTTTCTGCGTATGTAACCAACTCGAGACTGTTCGACTCCCGTGTCCGCTACGAGAAAACAAGACAGGTTATAAAAACTGTCACATACGGATTTCTTCGAAACATCACGCGATCGACGAAACTACGCGTGATTTCGAGCTAACGTTTCGGCGCGTGTAAAAGGAGAAGGTACGACAATAATAAGTTGGACAGAGACGAATTCAAATTCGTCTACAGCGCCGCTAGTCGGAGAGATTCCCCTCCGAATTTGACTAACCGTGCTGGATCGTCACTCTTGATTTGGAAACGGCCGAGAGCAGATGGGCATACGATCCCGCTCCTCCGTATATACCAAGTATAACGAATAGTGTCGTTCTTTCGAGCCAGTTAAGAACGTGGTGAAGAAGGTGCAGTGCGAGAACGGATTGGGTCCGATCCGGTAACGCAAATACTTCCGCTACACGTTTTAACTGGAGTGAAAAAGAGTCGGAAACGCAAAGAAGTGCAGTACCTAAACGGATTGGGATACCATCCGGTACCAACGACACTTCCGTTTCTAACGAGGAATCTCGTGGGTTATTTCCGAACGTTTCTAGAGCAGCAGTGGTAAAAACCACCTAAGACTGAGGAAACAGGATACGTATCGTTGGACCGATCGGTCGTATCCGAAGGTTCGAGTTTGACCTACGAACCTCCCTTGACTGTCGAACGGTTAAAACCCCACCTAGACGGACCACGTGGTATTCCGTGGTGGACTTGCCGCCCTCCAGTCGGTGCTAGGACTTTAAATCACGTGTCCAGCATCAGGCGACCTGCTGAAGCGGTATTTCGAAAATACGCCAACGTGTGCGTGGAATACCGCTCAAGAGCAACAGTGGAAAACGTACGCTAACCGTAAGTCGTTGTGAACGCAGACAAGGTACAGTCCCACACCGTACAAGGACGGATTACGAGGACGGTAAGAAACCGAGGATTCGACAACATTTGGAGCCTTACAACCTCCATCTGTTGCCCTTTCCTACGACGGTCGAAATAACGCAGTATAGGAAGAATCGAGGTATAATCTCGTCTTCCTTAGAACTGCGATCAGCTGTTTGCCGGTTTAAAGGAACGCACACATAAATAAATACAGTCCACCTGTTTCGCCGCGTAACGCAGCGGCAGAGAATCCCCGCTCCTGAGTGCGACAAGCACAGCTAGGAGCGCGAGAACTTCAGAACGAGACGGAAAACGTGACTAACGTTACCGTGTATTTACACCGAGTTCCGTCCTTTTTGTTACAGATAAGAGTGACGCCAGCCGAAGACTCGTCAAGCGACGAGAGGCGGATTACCTCGCCAGGCGACGAGACGATTATTTTAATTTATTTTCCAATTTATTAAAAGCGGCAAATGGCCAAAAATTAGGTTCTGTTTATTTCTATTGATTTTTCGTTCTGATTTTATTTTATTTTGATTGTTATTACAAATTTTATACGTTTCGTTTGTTTTGTTTCTTTGTTTTCAAATAAACGGCGTCGTCGAAGACCGACGACGCGAAAATACAATCAAAGAAGAACGATTTGCTTTTCAAACGTCCTACTCCTTCGTAATCCGGACACCAGTTAGACGAGGTTCTCAAATTAATATTTGAGCCCTCCATATTCTAACAAAAGGTCCTTCGAGCCGGATACGAAACGAAGTTGAGTGGACCAGGAAAAGGTGCAAGTTCTTACACGTGAGGGATACCCACGTAAGAAATCATTTCGAGCGGTTTAATCCTCGAAAAGACTCAGGATGGCCGTATCACAGCAATCCCTTGAAATCGATCTCGATGACGAAATCGAAGATGTGATCGATCTATGTGGTCAGCTGAAGCGGCTAGCATCTAACCTAAGAAAATTAGGACGAGCGAAATTCTCAGAGCGACTGCTTGAGGAAAAGCTCGAGCACGGCAAGGAAACCTGGCGTGAAATACGCACCAGGTATGCAAGCGTGCGTAAACAAATTCCTCCAGCAGAAAGAGTGTCGCACGACCTCTTCAAGCTGAATTATATGAGGAGTGCTGAAGACGACTTCCAGGATTTCCAGGATTTCGTTCTTACTGAACTTGGCCGACTGAGCGCTGAGGTGAAACCAGCAGCGTCGGAAGTTCAAAGTAATATACCGATCGAGCTCCCGAAGCAACGACTGCCAAGATTCGGAGGATCCTCAGGAATGGGAACATTTCGAGGATCTGTTCACCTCCGGGGTCATACGAAATGCAGCGCTGTCGGATGTGCAAAGATTGCACTATCTGAATGCTTGCGTAGAGGGACCCGCACAGGCGTGTATTGCTTCGATCGAAATCGTCGGTCGAAATTTCTCCGTGGCGTGGACGAAGCTAAAAAACACCTTCGGTCTCCCACGCTTGGTCACGGGAAAACTGCTGGACAAGCTCCTGTTTACGAAACCAATAGATACCGGTGACCTGGCCAGTATGCAGCAGGTCACCGAGGGTTGCACACAGGCGCTCGCCGCCCTTGATAAAAAGGGCACGCCCGAACAGCAGCGGGACTGGTTACTCGCGCATTGGGCGAAGCAAAAATTCTCGCCGGCGCTAGAGTTGGAATGGCAGAAAACGTTGAACCTCGCAACAGAGTATCCCACGTTTGAGGACGTGCGGAGGTTCCTTGAAATGCACTCCCGCGCACTGCTCTCCATGGATGAGAAGCGACGGGGGGCGGCCATCGCATCTGCCACACATGACAACGCACGTAGTCGAAGCTCGACTCGGGAATCGAGATCGGCCTCGAGACACGTGCGCAGCCACAATGTTGTCAAGGACAACCTTTGGGCGGGACCGCCTCGTGGCAAAAGTAGCGAAAACAGACCAGCTGGGGCCACGTCAAGGACACCGTGCGCAGTCTGTACCGGACCGCACCACGTGACGACGTGCGAAAACCTCTTGCAAATGACTCCAAGCAAGCGCAGTCTATATGTAAGAAATCGTGGGTGGTGCTTACAGTGCCTGGGCGCTAACCACCACGCAAAAGACTGCAGACGCCCCATCGTCTGTACAAAGTGCAACGGGAGGCACCATCCCCTGCTGCACGTCGACGTAAGCCGGGAACCTCGAAACCAGCCGTTACCGAGAAAAGAGTACGACCATGGTGAGGGAACGAGCGAAAAAGCTCCGGCTCGTCGGTCTGTAAAATTCAGATCGAAATCCAGAACCTCGCGAAACACGAACACAACACAAGCCGCAACGTCACATTGCACGACGTTCGGTACAGGTGTACCGAGGCCCGTGTTGTTGGCTACGGCTCGAGTGCGAGCGTTCGGAAAATACGGTGCGTCGCGAATCGTGCGCGCACTGCTCGATCAAGGGTCCGAAACTTCCTTCATTTCTGCGAGTTTGGTGAATGACCTCCAACTCGCTCGAAGGAAAACTCCAGCCACGGTCACTGGTTTGGGAGGGGATCGAACCCAAATGATCAAATACAGTGTCGGGCTGAGTCTGAGTGCGGGAGAAGGTAGGATACCGACCTGCACGGTCGACGCGTACGTCGTGCCTCGAATCACGACCTACGCACCCATGTCCTTGGACACGCTCGGCTACGAAGCGCTCCGGGACCTACCTCTTGCCGACCCCGACCTCACGACCGATCAAACTATCGAAGTTTTGATCGGTGCAGACTTATACGCACAAATTATGCTACCGGGATTCCGTCGCGTAACCGCGGAGGGTCCGATAGCCCAAGAGACCGCGTTCGGCTGGGTGATTTCCGGACCGATAAGTGCAGTGGGGAAAACCCAGAATCCAGTACGGACGCTACACTGCACCGTATCGAATCGCTGGATAACGCCATTCGAAAATTCTGCTAAACGGAGGAAATTCCCGCGACCTCTGTGCGTACAAAGTCAGAGGAAGAATGCGAAGCATTCTATAAGAAAACCGTCGTCCGAGACGAAACTGGGAGGTTTGAAGTGCGACTCCCATTTAATTGCCCGAAACCGGAGGAAACGATCGGAAAGTCGTTCCACATAGCGTTTTCGGCTATCGCAAGGTTGCGAAAGAAATCAGACACGAGCCCGACTCTCGGTAAAGAATACTCGGAGTTTTTAAACGAGTATGAGTCGCAAGGTCACATGACTCGTATCGAGCCTATTGACCGTTCTAGACTCTATATACCACACAGAGCGGTCGTCCGTACGGACAGTACGACCACCAAGTTACGGGTCGTGTTCAACGCAACCTGTAGGACGGAGGGAGGTCGCTCCCTAAACGACATCCTACACGTCGGTCCAAAATTGCAAAACGATATCACCTCGGTATTAACGAGGTGGCGTTTGTATAAATACGTGCTGGTGGCCGATATTGAGAAAATGTTTCGACAAATTCTCGTAGCACCACAGGATCGTCGATTCCAATGCATCGTTTGAAGTGCACCCGAAACCGAACAGCTAAAAGCGTTCGAGTTAAATACCGTTACATACGGAACAGCGTGCGCTCCGTACTTATCGATGCGTACCCTTCTCGAATTAAAAGAGCAGGATGGAGGAAAATTCCCCTTGGCTGCTCCGATTCTCGAGAAGGACATTTACGTCGATGACGTATTTTTGGGAGCACCAGATAAGCCCTTGCTGGAGAAAATCCGCACGCAAGTGTGTGAGCTCCTGCAAGGAGGTGGGTTTAAGTTGAAAAAATGGGCAGGAAACTCGCAGCAACTATTGCGAAATATCCCCCACAGCGCTCACTCCCACGCCGTAGACCTCACCTTGTTCGAGGATTCCGAACTGAAAGAGCTCGGTCTACGTTGGATACCGTCTGGGGATTATTTTTATTTCAATCTCCAACAATTTCAACCATCGGCGTTACCGATGACTAAGAGAAATCTGTTTTCGGAGATTGCCAAGCTGTTCGATCCGCTCGGCTGGTTATCACCAGTAGTAATACGCGCGAAAATTTTGATGCAGTCCCAGTGGCTGGAGAAAATCCAGTGGGACGATCAAATCTCCGCGGACACGCAACGAACGTGGAATACGTTTTGCGTGGATTGGAACAGCCTGAAAAAATTAAAAATTCCCAGATGGATACGGTACGGAGCCGATACCGTAGCCGTGGAGTTGCATGGATTCTGCGACGCCTCCCTCGCCGCCTCCCTCGCCGCCTACACCGCCGTCACGTATTTACGCGTGACGACGACAAACAATGACGTCTTTACGACATTGGTAATGGCAAAAACGCGGGTGGCGCCGATCAAAACGCAATCCATACCCGTACTGGAATTAAACGGGGCAGTACTCCTCTCCGAGCTTGTGATGCACGAGGCGGTCATCACCACCCTCCAGAGATTGGAGGGCAGACGGGCCCTCGAGCGACGTCAATGTAAGTACCTTAATTTCCCATAATTAAGTGTATGTCGTCCTTCTCTAAAGTGGATCAAAACGTGACCGCGAATTACCGCTCCTCCGGATTATTGCACGGACCGTGCAAGGGGGGCGGTATGTTTAAATATCGCGTCAATTCGAAGCATATAAGAATGGTAGAATATTATTCGTCACCCGGTATTGTTTTTCTGCGTATGTAACCGACTCGAGACTGTTCGACTCCCGTGTCCGCTACGAGAAAACAAGACAGGTTATAAAAACTGTCACATACGGATTTCTTTCGAAACATCACGCGATCGACGAAACTACGCGTGATTTCGAGCTAACGTTTCGGCGCGTGTAAAAGGAGAAGGTACGACAATAATAAGTTGGACAGAGACGAATTCAAATTCGTCTACAGCGCCGCTAGTCGGAGAGATTCCCCTCCGAATTTGACTAACCGTGCTGGATCGTCACTCTTGATTTGGAAACGGCCGAGAGCAGATGGGCATACGATCCCGCTCCTCCGTATATACCAAGTATAACGAATAGTGTCGTTCTTTCGAGCCAGTTAAGAACGTGGTGAAGAAGGTGCAGTGCGAGAACGGATTGGGGTCCGATCCGGTAACGCAAATACTTCCGCTACACGTTTTAACTGGAGTGAAAAAGAGTCGGAAACGCAAAGAAGTGCAGTACCTAAACGGATTGGGATACCATCCGGTACCAACGACACTTCCGTTTCTAACGAGGAATCTCGTGGGTTATTTCCGAACGTTTCTAGAGCAGCAGTGGTAAAAACCACCTAAGACTGAGGAAACAGGATACGTATCGTTGGACCGATCGGTCGTATCCGAAGGTTCGAGTTTGACCTACGAACCTCCCTTGACTGTCGAACGGTTAAAACCCCACCTAGACGGACCACGTGGTATTCCGTGGGTGGACTTGCCGCCCTCCAGTCGGTGCTAGGAATTTAAATCACGTGTCCAGCATCAGGCGACCTGCTGAAGCGGTATTTCGAAAATACGCCAACGTGTGCGTGGAATACCGCTCAAGAGCAACAGTGGGAAACGTACGCTAACCGTAAGTCGTTGTGAACGCAGACAAGGTACAGTCCCACACCGTACAAGGACGGATTACGAGGACGGTAAGAAACCGAGGATTCGACAACATTTGGAGCCTTACAACCTCCATCTGTTGCCCTTTCCTACGACGGTCGAGATAACGCAGTATAGGAAGAATCGAGGTATAATCTCGTCTTCCTTAGAACTGCGATCAGCTGTTTGCCGGTTTAAAGGGAACGCACACATAAATAAATACAGTCCACCTGTTTCGCCGCGTAACGCAGCGGCAGAGAATCCCCGCTCCTGAGTGCGACAAGCACAGCTAGGAGCGCGAGAACTTCAGAACGAGACGGGAAAAGTGACTAACGTTACCGTGTATTTACACCGAGTTCCGTCCTTTCTGTTACAGATAAGAGTGACGCCAGCCGAAGACTCGTCAAGCGACGAGAGGCGGATAACCTCGCCAGGCGACGAGACGATTATTTTAATTTATTTTCCAATTTATTAAAAGCGGCAAATGGCCAAAAATTAGGTTCTATTTATTTCTATTGATTTTTCGTTCTGATTTTATTTTATTTTGATTGTTATTACAAATTTTATACGTTTCGTTTGTTTTGTTTCTTTGTTTTTTCAAATAAACGGCGTCGTCGAAGACCGACGACGCGAGAATACAATAAAAAAAGAAATGATTTACTTTTCCTACGTCCTACTCCTTCGTAATCCGGACACACCATAGACGAGGTTCTCAAATTAATATTTGAGCCCTCCATATTCTAACAGACATACTAACTAAATAACTGCAAACTAACAAATTAACTGACAAACTAACTAACTGACTGCAAACTAACTAACTAACTGCAAACTAACTAACTAACTGCATACTACCTAACTAACTGTCAAACTAACTAACTAACTGACAAACTAGCTAACTAACTGCAAAATAACTAACTGAATGCAAACTAACTGACTAACTTTCAAACTAACTAACTATCTGCAAGCTAACTAACTTAATGCAAACTAACTAACTAACTGACAAACTAACTTGTTTTCTGCAGACTAACTAATTAACTGACAAACTAACCACCTAACTGCAAACTGACGAACCAACAGGCAAATCAAATAGTTTGCTACAAACTAACTAATTAACTGCAAACAAACTAACTAACTGTCAAACTAAATAACGAACTACAAACTAACTAACAAACTGCAAACTAACTAACTAACTGACAACGTGACTGATTTAATGCAAACTCACTAACTAACTGACAAACTAACTAACTAACTGCCAAACTAACGAACAAACTGGCAAACTAAGTAATTTGCTGCAAACTGACTAATTAACTGCAAAAAAACTAAATAACTGTCAAACTAACTAACTAATTGCAAACTAACTAACTAACGGTCAAACCAACTAACTAACTGCAAACTAACGAACAAACTGGCAAATCAAATAGTTTGCTACAAACTAACTAATTAACTGCAAACAAACTAACTAACTGTCAAACTAACTAACTAACTGCCTGACTAACTAACTATCTACAAACTGACTAACTAACTGCAAACTAACTAACTAACTGACAAACTAACTAACTAACTGACAAACAAACCATCTACCTGACGAACTAACTAACTAACTGCATACTAACTAACTAACTTATTTGCTGCAGACTAAGTAACTAACTGACAAACTAACTAACTAACTGCAAACTAACTAACAAAGTGCATACTAACTAACTAACTGTCAAACTAACTAACTAACTGTCAAACTAACTAACTGACTGTCAAACTAACTAACTAACTGTCAAACTAACTAACTAACTGACAAACTAGCTAATTAACTGCAAACTAACTAACTGAATGCAAACTAACTGACTAACTGTCAAACTAACTAACTAACTGACAAACTATCTAACTAACTGCAAACTAACTAAGTAACTGCAAACTAACAAACTAACTGACAAACTTACTAACTAACTGCAAACTAACTAATTAACTGACAAACTTTCTAACTAACTGCAAACTAACTAACTAACTGACAGAGTAACTAATTTGCTGCAAACTAACTAACGAACTGACTAACTAACTAACTAACTGCAAACAAACTAACTATCTGACAAACAAACTAACTAACTGCAAACTACCTAACTAACTGACAAACTAATTAACTAACTGACACACTAACTAATTTGCTGCAGACTAACCAACTAACTGACAAACTAATTAAGTAACTGCATACTAACTAACTAACTGTCAAACTAACTAACTAACTGCCAAACTAACTAACTATCTACAAACTAACTAACTAACTGCAAACTAACTAACTAACTGACAAACTATCTAACTAACTGACAAACTAACTAACTACCTAACGAACTAACTAACTAAATGCATACTAACTAACTAACTTATTTGCTGCAGACTAAGTAACTAACTGCCAAACTAACTAACTGACTGCAAACTAACTAACAAAGTGCATACTAACTAACTAACTGTCAAACTAACTAACTAACTGTCAAACTAACTAACAAACTGACAAACTAACTAACTGACTGTCAAACTAACTAACTAACTGTCAAACTAACTAACTATCTGACAAACTAGCTAACTAACTGCATACTGACTAACTGTATGCAAACTAACTAACTATCTGCAAGCTAACTAACTTAATGCAAACTAACTAACTAACAGACAAACTAACTTGTTTTCTGCAGACTAACTACTTAACTGATAAACTAACTAACTAACTGCAAACTAACTAACTAACTGACAAACTAACTAAGTAATTGACAAACTAAGTAACTAACTGCATTCTAACTAACTAACTGTCAAACTAACTAACTAACTGACATAATAACTAAGTAACTGCAAACTAACTAACTAACTAACAATCTAACTAACTAACTGACAACTAACTAACTAACTGCATACTAACTAACAAACTGAGAAACTAACTAACTACCTGAAGAAATAACTAACTAACTGCATACTAACTAACTATCTTATTTGCTGCAGACTAAGTAACTAACTGACAAACTAACTAACTAACTGCAAACTAACTAACCAAGTGCATACTAACAAACTAACTGTCAAACTAACTAACTAACTGTCAAACTAACTAACTGACAGTCAAACTAACTAACTAACTGTCAAACTAACTAACTAACTGACAAACTAGCTAATTAACTGCAAACTGACTAACTGTATGCAAACTAACTGACTAACTTTCAAACTAACTAACTATCTGCAAGCTAACTAACTTAATGCAAACTAACTAACTAACTGACAAACTAACTTGTTTTCTGCAGACTAACTACTTAACTGACAAACTAACTAACTAACTGCAAACTAACTAACTAACTGACAAACTAACTAAGTAATTGACAAACTAAGTAACTAACTGCATTCTAACTAAATAACTGTCAAACTAACTAACTAACTGACATACTAACTAAGTAACTGCAAACTAACTAACTAACTAACAATCTAACTAACTAACTGACAACTTACTAACTAACTGCATACTAACTAACAAACTGAGAAACTAACTAACCACCTGCAAACTAACAAACTAACTGACAAACATACTAACTAACTGCAAACTAACAAACTAACTGACAAACTTTCTAACTAACTGACAAACTAACTAACTAACTGACAATCTAACTAACTAACTGACGAACTATATAACTAACTGCATTCTAACTAACTAACTTATTTGCTGCAGATTAACTAACTAACTGACAAACTAACTAACGAACTGCAAACTAACTAACTAACTGCAAACAAACTAACTAACTGTCAAACTAACTAACTAACTGACATACTAACTAAATAACTGCAAACTAACAAATTAACTGACAAACTAACTAACTAACTGCAAACTAACTAACAAAGTGCATACTAACTAACTAACTGTCAAACGAACAAACTAACTGACAAAGTAACTAACTAACTGCAAACTAACTAACTGAATGCAAACTAACTGTCTAACTGTCAAACTAACTAACTATCTGCAAACTAACTAACTAACTGACAAACTAACTAAGTAATTGACAAACTAAGTAACTAACTGCATACTAACTAACTAACTGACAGTCTAACTAACTAACTGCATGCTAACTAACAATCTGAGAAACTAACTAACTACTTGCAAACTAACAAACTAACTGACAAACTTACTAACTAACTGCAAACTAACTAATTAACTGACAAACTTTCTAACTAACTGCAAACTAACTAACTAACTGACAAAGTAACTAATTTGCTGCAAACTAACTAACGAACTGACAAACTAACTAACTAACTGCAAACAAACTAACTATCTGACAAACAAACTAACTAACTGCAAACTACCTAACTAACTGACAAACTTATTTACTAACTGACACACTAACTAATTTGCTGCAGACTAACCAACTAACTGACAAACTAATTAAGTAACTGCATACTAACTAACTAACTGTCAAACTAACTAACTAACTGACAAACTAACTAACTGACTGTCAAACTAACTAACTAGCTGTCAAACTAACTAACTAACTGACAAACTAGCTAACTAACTGCAAACTGACTAACTGTAAGCAAACTAACTGACTAACTTTCAAACTAACTAACCATCTGCAAGCTAACTAACTCAATGCAAACTAACTAACTAACTGACAAACTAACTTGTTTTCTGCAGACTAACTAATTACCTGACAAACTAACTAACTAACTGCAAACTAATTAACTCACTGACAAACTAACTAAGTAATTGACAAACTAAGAAACTAACTGCATTCTAACTAAATAACTGTCAAACTAACTAACTAACTGACATACTAACTAAGTAACTGCATACTAACTAATTAACTAACAATCTAACTAACTAACTGACAACTTACTAACGAACTGCATACTAACTAACAAACTGAGAAACTAACTAACCACCTGCAAACTAACAAACTAACTGACAAACATACTAACTAACTGCAAACTAACAAACTAACTGACAAAGTTTCTAACTAACTGACAAACTAACTAACTAACTGACAATCTAACTAACTAACTGACGAACTATATAACTAACTGCATTCTAACTAACTAACTTATTTGCTGCAGATTAACTAACTAACTGACAAACTAACTAACGAACTGCAAACTAACTAACTAACTGCAAACAAACTAACTGTTGCGACGCGTGCAGGACCTCGCAATTTAGCCTTTATTGCAGGGTTAGTTGGCGACAGTCAAGGCCCTCGGTTGAGCCGTTGGCCGGGCCTGCAAACGACCCTCAGCCTTTTGTTACTCAAGGGTAACCAAGACGGAGTTTTCTAGACTGCTGAAATGCGCGTGCGCGCACTTTCACTTGTCTAGCTTTCTCTTAATTATTACTAATATTCAAATTACTAGAAAACTCCGTCCCAACCCCGGAAAGGGCTTCCTCACCAGAGCCTGCCCTTTCCGCCAGTACAATCAAACCACACCCACACAGAACAACTACACCAATCATTCAGAACCAACGATACTCCTACAACACGACACATTAGCCAATAAGAACATTCCACCATCCATGTAAATACCGACATAAGACCTGAAATAGACATTCCACGTTACACAGTCAAAAAGGTCAACTTCGCTCGTTCAGTACTACATTCATTTCTTCCAACTATACCGATAGTAATAACTTACTCTTCGGAAAGCGTTCCTTTCGCGCCACTCCAATTTTACCGGTCGCGAGAGTACACGCAACAAACACAATCAACGTATAAATTAATTATAATGGGAACACAACGTATCAACGTATAAATTAGTTATAATCGAAACACAACGTATAAATTAATTATAATCGAAGCACAACGTATCAACGTATAAATTGATTATAAGCGAAACACAACGTAACAACGTATTAATTATAATCGAAGCACAACGTATCAACGTATAAATTGATTATAAGCGAAACACAACGTAACATGTAACGTAATGGACGTTCGTAGCGTAATCTTCGTGATCGACGTTCACTCTCAAAAATGCCCCACTCTTTCCCGGACTCGCGCGTTTATCCTCCAGCTCCCGAACACTTGCCGGTTTCACGTCCGGTCATGTTTCGAGAACGTTCTCGTCGTTTCCTATCAATATCGCGTTACCATAGTCCATGCACTCATACATTCAATCATGCAATCATTTAGAGTCGACACATTCATGTAGTTCAATCATTCCAGAACGTTCTTGACATTTTCCATAGTTCCTCATCCGGTATTACTTCTCGAATATTCCTAACGTTATCAAACATTCCGTCTCGAAGGTCATTGCACTCATACATGCAACCATTCACTCAGAGTCGACACATTCAGTTCACTCAGCCATTCCCTGCGATCGATACGATACAACGAAGAACGCTCATCTCCTACATATATTGCAAACTAACTAACAAACTGACCAACTAACTATCTAACTGACAAACTAACTAACTAACTGACAAACTAACTAACTTACAAACGTACCTAATATAATGCAAACTAACTAAGAAACTGACAAACTAACTATCTAACTGACAAACTAACTAACTAACTGACAAACTAACTAAAAAACTGCAAACTGTCTAACTAACTTGCAAACTAGATAACTATCTGCAAACAATCTTACTAACTGCAAACTAGCAAACTATCTGCAAACAAATTATCTAACTGCAAACTAACTATCTAACTGCAAGCATTCTAACTAACTGCAAACTAGCTAACTAACTTACAAACTAACTATATATCTGACAAAGTAACTAACTAACTGACAAACTAACTAAACAACTGCAAACTGTCTAACTAACTGCAAACTAGCTAACTATCTGCAAACAATCTAACTAACTGAAGAACTATGTAACTAAATGCAAACTAGCTAAATATCTGCAAACTCTCTAACTAACTGACAAACTAACTAACAAACTGCAAGCTAAATAACTAACTGACAAACTAACTAACTAACTAACTTACAAACTAACTAACTAACTGCAAACTAACTAACAAACTGACAAACTAACTATCTAACTGCAAACTAACTAACTAACTGAAATACTTAATAACGAACTGCTAACAAACCAAATAACTGCAAACCAACTAACCAACTTACAAACTAACTAATATAATGCAAACTAACTAACTAACTGACAAACTAACAGTCTAACTGACAAACTAACTAACTAACTGCAAACTAACTAACTAACTGACAAACTAACTAACTATCTGCAAACAAACTAATTAACTGCAAACTAACTAACTAACTGCAAACTGTCTAACTAACTGCAAACTAGCTAACTATCTGCAAACAATCTAATTAACTACAAACTAACTAACTAACTGCAAACTATCTAACTAACTGACAAACTAAGTAACTAACTGCAAACGAACTAACTAACTTACAAACTAACTAACTAACTGCGAACTAACTAACTAACTGACAAACTTACTAAAGAACTGCAAACTGTCTAACTAACTGCAAACTAGCTAGCTATCTACAAACAATCTAACAAATTAAATGCAAACAATCTAACTAAATGCACACTAGCTAACTATATGCAAACAATCTAACTAACTGCAAACTAACTAACTAACTGCAAGCAATCCAACTAACTGCAAACTAACTAACTATCTGACAGTCTAACTAACTAACAGACAATCTAACTAACTAACTGCAAGCTAAATAACTAACTGACAAACTAACTAACTAACTGACAAACCAACTAAATAACTGCAAACTAACTAACTAACTTACAAACTAACTAACTAACTGCAAACTGTCTAACTAACTGCAAACTAGCTAACTATCTGCAAACAATCTAACTAACTGCAAACCAACTAACTAACAGCAAACTAACTAACTAAATTACATACTAACTAACTAACTGCAAATTAACTAACTAACTTCAAAATAACTAACTAACTGACAAACTAAATAACTAACTGCAAACAAACTAAATAACTTACAAATGTAACTAATATAATGCAAACTAACTAACAAACTGACAAACTAACTATCTAACTGCAAACTAACTTACTAACTTACAAACTAAATAATTAACTTCAAATTAACTAACTAACTGACAAACTAACTAACTAACTGCAAACTAACTAACTAACTGACAAACTAAATAACTAACTGTAAAAAAAATAAATAACATCAAAAATTAACTAATATAATGCAAATTAACTAACAAACTGGCAAACTAACAATCTAACTGACAAACTAGATAACTAACTGCAAACGAAATAACTAACTTACAAACTAAGTAATTTACACCAAACTAACTAACTAACTGACTAACTAAATAACTAACTGCTAACAAACTAACTAACTAACTTACATACTAACTCATATAATGCAAACTAACTAACTAACTGACAAACTAACTATACAGGGTGTTCGGCTACCTCTAGGAAAAATTTTAATGAGCGATAGTAGAGGCCAAAATAAGACGAAAATCAAGAATACTAATTTGTTGATGGAGGCTTCGTTGCAAAGTTATTAACATTCAAATTTCCGCCTGTAGAATGACAATCCGCTAAACAGCTGCGTTCGCGCGGACGGTTGCGGCAGGCGAGTGCTGGTGGTTCTCACGCAGCATGAAAAATTCTGCATACCGACATTATCGACAGCCTTAGATTTTTGCCCACTTATGGGAATGCGAACACCTTACATTGAATAAGATTCAACCTGTCTTATGAAAATCCAGAAGGGCATATCAAAACTCGCCCGACGAGATTTTCACAGAGAAAGGGTGAATGCCAGTTCCAATACACAATGTTGTGAACAAAAATCACCCACATGCGATTATACACGCCCCACGATTGTCCACAGTGTCCATAAGTATCCACAAATAATCCTTTCGGGCATTAACCACTATGCAATTAAATAAACACGTACCGCGATTATGTTATTCGTGAATGTCTACGTGTACTAACTAAATAACTGCAAACTAGCTAACTATCTGCAAACTAACTAACTAACCGGCAAACAATCTAACTAACTGCAAACTAACTAACTATCTGATAAACTAACTAACTAACTGACAAACTAACTATCTAACTTCAAACTAACTACCTAACTTACAAACTAACTAACTAACTGCAAAATATCTAAGTAACTAACTGCAAACTAACTAAATAACTACAAACTAGCTAACTATCTGCAAACAATCTAACTAACTGCAAACCAAATAACTAACAGCAAACTAACTAACTAACTTAGAAACAAACTAACTAACTGCAAATTAACTAACTAACTTCAAACTGACTAAGTAATTGCAAACAAACTAACTAACTGACAATCTAACTAACTATCTGCAAACTAACTAACTCACGTACTACCTAACTAACTAACTGCAAACTAACTAAATATCTGCAAAATATCTAACTAACTAACAGCAAACTAACTACATAACTGCAAAATATCTAACTAACTTCGAACTAGCTAACTAACTGCAAACTAACTAACTAACTGCAAACTAACTAACTAACTGACAAACTAAATAACTATCTGCAAACAAACGAACTAACTTACAAACTAACTAACTAGCTAACTTACAAAGTAGCTAACTAACTCCAAACAATCTAACTAACTGCAAACTTACTAACTAACTGACAAACTAACTAGCTGACTGACAAACTAACTATCTAACTGACAAACTAACTAACTAACTGACAAACTAACTGAATAACTGCAAACTGTCTAATTAACTGCAAACTAGCTAACTATCTGTAAACAGTCTAACTAACTGCAAACTAACCAACTATGTTAGAATATGGAGGGCTCAAATATTAATTTGAGAACCTCGTCTAACGGGTGTCCGGATTACGAAGGAGTATTACGTAGTAAAAGTAAATCATTTGTTTTCTAATTGTATTTTCGCGTCGTCGATCTTCGACGACGCCGTTTATTGGAAAAAAACTGAGAACCAAAACGAAACTTAAAGAACACGTTGTAATAATCCAAAGAAAGTAAAATAAAATCAGAACGAAAAATCAACAGAAATAAACAGAACCTAATTTTTGGCCATTTGCCGCTTCAAAACGTATCAATTGAAAATTAATCGTCTCGTCGTCTGGCGAGGTAATCCGCCTCTCGCTCGACGAGTCTTCGGCTGGCGTCACTCTTATCTGTAACAAAAAGGACGGAACTCGGTGTAAATACACGGTAACGTTAGTCACGTTTTCCGTCTCGTTCTGAAGTTCTCGCGCTCCTAGCTGTGCTTTTCGCACTCAGGAGCGGGGATTCTCTGCCGCTGCGTTACGCGGCGGAGCAGGTGGACTGTATTTATTTATGTGTGCGTTCCCTTTAAACCGGGAAACAGCTGATCGCAGTTCTAAGGAAGACGAGATTATACCTCGATTCTTCCTATACTGCGTTATCTCGACCGACGTAGGAAAGGGCAACAGATGGAGGTTGTAAGGCTCCAAATGTTGTCGAATCCTCGGTTTCTTACCGTCCTCGTAATCCGTCCTTGTACGGTGTGGGACTGTACGTTGTCTGCGTTCACAACGACTTACGGTTAGCGTACGTTTCCCACTGTTGCTCTTTAGCGGTATTCCACGCACACGTTGGCGTATTTTCGAAATACCGCTTCAGCAGGTCGCCTGATGCTGGACACGTGATTTAAATTCCTAGCACCGACTGGAGGGCGGCAAGTCCACCCTCGGAATACCACGTGGTCCGTCTAGGTGGGGTTTTAACCGTTCGACAGTCAAGGGAGGTTCGTAGGTCAAACTCGAACCTTCGGATACGACCGATCGGTCCAACGATACGTATCCTTTTTCCTCAGTCTTAGGTGGTTTTTACCACTGCTGCACTAGAAACTTTCGGAAATAACCCACGAGATTCCTCGTTAGAAACGGAAGTGTCGTTGGTACCGGATGGTATGACAATCCGTTTAGGTACTGCACTTCTTTGCGTTTCCGACTCTTTTTCACTCCAGTTAAAACGTGTAGCGGAAGTATTTGCGTTACCGGATCGGACCCCAATCCGTTCTCGCACTGCACCTTCTTCACCACGTTCTTAACTGGCTCGAAAGAACTACAATCTCTATACTATCAGTTCTGTTTGGTATATACGGAGGAGCGGGATCGTATGCCCATCTGCTCTCGGCCGTTTCCAAATCAAGAGTGACGATCCAGCACGGTTAGTCAAATTCGGAGGGGAATCTCTCCGACTAGCGGCGCTGTAGACGAATTTGAATTCGTCTCTGTTCAACTTATTATTGTCGTACCTTCTCTTTATACACGCGCCGAAACGTTAGCTCGAAATCACGCGTAGTTTCGTCGATCGCGTGATGTTTCGAAGAAATCCGTATGTGACAGTTCTTATAACCTGTCTTGTTTTCGCGTAGCGGACACGAGAGTCGAACAGTCTCCAGTCGGTTACATACGCAGAAAAACAATACCGGGTGACGAATACTATTCTACTATTCTTATATGCTTCGAATTAACGCGATATTTAAACAAACTAACTGACATACTAACTAAATAACGGCCAAACTAACTAACTAACTGCAAACTAACTAACTAACTGACAAACTAAATAACTAACTGCAAACAAACTGACTTACTTACAACAGTAACTAATATAATGCAAACTAACTAACAAACTGGCAAACTATCTAACTAACTGACAAACTAACTAACTAACTGACAAACTAACTAACTATCTGCAAACTAACTAACTAACTGACAAACTAAATAACTAACTGCAAACAAACTAACTAACTGACAATCAAACTAATTTACTGCAAACTATCTAACTAACTGCAAACAAGCTAACCATCTGCAAACAATCAAACTAACTGACAAACTAACAAACTAACTGCAAACTAGCTAACAATCTGACAAACAAACAAATTAACTGACAAACAAAATAACAAACAGCAAACTAATTAACTAACTTAAAAACTAACTGTCTAACTGACATATTAACTAACTTACTGCAAACTAAGTAACTAACTGATAAACTAACTAACTAACAGCAAACTAACTAACTAACTGACAAACGAACTAAATAACTGCAAAGTATTTAACTAACTGCAAACTAACTAAATAACTGCAAACAATCTAACTAACTGCAAACAAACTAACTAAGTGCAAACTAACTATCTAACTGACAAACTAACCAAATAACTGCAAACTATCTAAATAACTGCAAACTAGTTAACTATTTGCAAGCATCCTAACTAACTGACATACTAACAAACTAACTGCAAACCAGCTAACTAACTGAGAAACTAACTAACTAAGTGACAAACTAACTAACTAACAGCAAACTAACTAACTGACTGACAAACTAACTAACTAACTGCAAACTAACTGTCTAATTGACAAACTAACTAACTAACTGACAAACTATGTGATTTACACCAAACTAACTAACTAACTGACAAACTAACTAACAAACTGCAAACTAACAAACTAACTGCAAACAAACTAATTAACTGACAAACTAACTATCTAAGTGACAAACTAACTAATTAACTAACGCAGAAACTAACTAACTGACAAACTAACTAACTAACTGCAAACTAAATAACTAACTGACACACTAACTAACTAACTGCAAACTAACTAACTAACTGACAAACTAAGTAATCTACACCAAACTAACTAAATAACTGACAAACAAACTAACTCACTAACAGACTAAATAACTAACTGCAAACTAAGTAACAAACTGACAATCTAACTAACTAACTGCAAGCTAACTAACTACATGACAAACTAACTCATTTACAACAAACTAACTAACCAACTGACAAAGTAATTAACTAACTGCAAATTTACTATCTAACTGACAAACTAACTAACTAACTGCAATGTAACTAACTAACTGACAAACTAACTAACTAATTGCAAACAAACCAACGAACTGAAAAACTAACTAACTTCCTGACAAACTAAGTAACTAACTGCAAACTAGCTAACCATCTGCAAACAATCTAACTAACTGCAAACTCTCTAACTAATTGCAAACTACCTAATATAATGCAAACTAACTAACTAACTGACAAACTAACAATCTAACTGTCAAACTCACTAACTAACTGACAAACGATCTAAATAACTGCAAACTATCTAACTAACTGCAAAGTAGCTAGCTAACTTCAAGCAAACTAACTAACTGCAAACTAACTAATTTAATACAAACTATCTGACTAACTGCAAACTCACTAACTACCTGACAATCAAACTAATTTACTGCAAACTAACTAAATAACAGCAAAACATCTAACAAACTGCAAACTAGCTACTAACTGGAAATGATCTAACTGCAAACTAACGTACAAACTGACAAACTAACTAACTTCCTAACAAACTAACTAACTAACTGCAAACTAGCTAACTATCTGCACCAATCTAACAAACTGACAAACTAACTAACTAACTGACAAATTAACTAAGTAACTGCAAGCTAACTAACTAACTGATAAACTAACTAACTATCTGCAAGCTAGCTAACTAACTGTCAAACTAACTAACTACCTTACAAATAAACTAATTTTATGCAAACTAACTAATTAACTGTCAACTCAACTATCTAATAGAGAGGATAACTAATTAACTGACAAACTAACTAATTTAATGCAAACTAACTAACTAACTGACAAACAAACAAATTTGCTGCAAGCTAACTAAATAACTGCAAACTATCTAACTAACTGCAGACAACCTAACTACCTGGAAACTATCTAACTGACTGCAAACAATCTAACTAACTGCAAACTAACTAACTAACTGATAAACTAACTAAATATCTGACAAACTAACAATCTAACTCACAAACTAACTAACTAACTAACAAGCTACCTACTAACTGACAAACTAACTAACTAACTGCAAACTAACTAACTATCTGACAAATCAACTAACTAACTGCAAACAAACTAACTAACTGACAAACTAACTAACTAACAACAAACTAACTAACTGACTTACAAACTAACTAACTAACTGACATATTAACTATCATACTGCAAACTAACTAACTAAGTGACAAATTAACTAACTAACAGCAAACTAACTAACTAACTGCAAACTAACTGACAAACTGACCAACTAATTAACTAACCGACGAACTAACTAAATAACAGCGAATAAAGTAACTAACTGTAAACAAACTAACTACCTTACAAACTAACAAACTAACTGCAAACTAACGTACTAACAGACAAACTAACTAACTAAGCGCAAACTAACTAACTAACTGACAAATTAACTAACAACCTGGAAATTAACTAACTTACAAGCTAACTAATATAATGCAAACAAGCTAACTAACTGACAAACTAACTAACCAACTGCAAACTAACTAACTAACTGCAAACTAACAAACTAACTGACAAACTAACTAACTAACTGACAAACTAACTAACTAACTGCTAACTAACTTACTAACTGACAAATTTACTAACTAATTGCAATCTAACTAACTAACTGACAAACTAAATAACTAACTGGCAAACTAACTAACTAACTGCAAACAAACTATCTAACTGACAACGTAACTACCTAATAGAGCAATTAACTAACTAACTGACATACTGACTAATTTAATGCAAACTAACTAACTAACTGACAATCAAACAAATTTGCTGGAAACTAACTAAATAACTGCAGACGATCTAACTAACTGCAAACAAGCTAACTAACTGCAAACTAACTAACTAACTAACGGCAAACTCACTAGCTATCTGACATACTGACTAATTAACTGACAAATTAACTAATTTAATGCAACCTAACTAACTATCTGACAAACCAACAATCTAACTCACAAACTAACTAACTAACAAACAAACTACCTACTAACTGCAAACAATCTAGATCACTGCAAACTAACTATCTAACTGACAAACTAACTAAATAACTGCAAACAATCTAACTAACTCCAATCTAACTAATTAACTGCAAACAATCTAACTAACTGCAAACTAACTATCTAACTGCAACACATCTAACTAACTGCAAACTAGGTTGTTTAAATATCGCGTGTGTCCGAGACGGAAAAACTCGGTCGCGATTCCCGTATCTATCATGAATTCGCGTAATTTTAGAAGGTTCTGCTGACGAAGAATTTTTTCATCGTCAGTTCAGTATACTGCGGCCATTTACGTGTTTTTGTTAGCCAGCTTCACTGGAATTCTGGATTCGGAGAATAAATTCCAGAAATCGTGTTGTTAGCGCCGAGAGAGAGAGACGAAGCGATTTATCGAATCGAGATCGACGGCCGAATCGCGGCAGCGCCGCATCATGGCCATGCAGCGCGTAGGCGCCCGGGCCCAGTAGCGCGATTCGTCGCTACGCGGTTCTGCGCTTGCGCGACGGCGCCCAGAAAGGCCGTCGCTGCTTGCAGATCGTCACGGTTCAGTGCTGAGCCGTCGACGATCGGGAACAGACCTGTTAGCGATCTCGCTCCATTTTTCTCGCACGAGCTCCGAAGAGTCGAAGCCTTCAGCTCACTCTTTGTTAGTACACGGACAGCAAGTAGATTCATTCAAGGAAAATCTCGTCAAAGCGACTTGAGATTTTCCCACGGAATATAAAGGACAATCTGCCTGTCGTTGCAGCGATCGCAGTACACGCCGCGTGTGACGCGATCGTAGACGCAGGATTGTGATTGAACGTTGCAATTCGTTGCCGCGACTGCGACATTGGGGAATCGGTGTTCAGCACCTCGAGACCTTTCCACGTGAATACGGTTAGAGCCACTGTAACGGAAATATCGATATACTGATATTTCCTGGTGGTTGGTTCACCGTTCGAAGGGAACGAAGAACCCACTCGGACCACCCGTCTGGTGTACCACATAGAGTGCACCGACCGGTGGAGTGGTAGTTTCGACGACCCGTTCAAGCCGTACGGCGTAGGAGCAACCGGAAGGTAGATACCCAGGTATTGGTATCCCTTCGCGGTGTTCACCGTGCACCGGGCTTTTGAGAACCCGCTCCAGTGATTCGGTCGTGAGGTGACAAGGTAGAGCACAAGCGACCACTGTGAGCAAAGGGGTTCGAAGCACCGTCCTTCCACCGCTACACCCACTACCAGTTGTGAGTTAACCACACTGGGCTGTGACCGTAGGGTGGTTAGTGATTGCAAAGGACGTCGTCCTAATTCGGCGAGCCGCAGGCCAGTTCCTCGTGAAGGGAACCGCCGACGAGGGAACCACGGCGGGCTGCCGGGCGTTTCCTTCAGGATAAGGAAACGCTGACGAGGAAGCTGGGTGGGTAGGCCGCAGGCCGTTCCTGAGGAACCGCCGTCGAGGTACCCGTACCAGGACGAAGCGGCCTCTTGCGTGGGTGGCGTCTGAACGTCACCCGCACGGTGAGCGTGCCCGCGGGATATAGCCATTTGGAGCCTTACAACCTCCATTTGGTTTCCCGTCCGTGGCATTGCTGAGCGAACCCGGTAGAACGAAGGACAATCTCGTCTACCCGGTTACGTGCGTCGGTGAAATCATAGCGAGCGAATTTCACTGACCAAAACAAAATAATACAGTCCACTTGTTTCTGTGCCAAAGCGGCAGTTAGCTCTCTTTCGAGCACACCATACGGTCGCTTGGAGCGAGAGATAAACAGCTGACGAGCGCGTTAAGATAATAGCTGCCCGCAAAATAATTATACTCCTTGTATAATTTTTGTTACAGATGACCTTAGAAGGAAAGGAAAAGAGGAGACGCGGCCGAAGGGTTGAGCCGTCATCACTATATATTTCTTTATTCTGTTTAAGTTTTTTGTAATTTGTTATTTCTGATTTGTATTTTTCATAATAAAAAGGTATTTGAAAACTTGTACCAATTCTCTCGACCCTATCTTCTCCCTCGTTCGAACCAACAAGTTAGAGCCCCTGAGTGCTCTAACAAGGTACTAACTGGAAATGATCTAACTGCAAACTAACGTACAAACTGACAAACTAAGTAACTAACTGACAAACTAACTAACTAACTGCAAACAAACTATCTAACTGACAACGTAACCTAATAGAGCGATTAACTAACTAATTGACAAACTGACTAATTTAATGCAAACTAACTAACTAACTGACAATCAAACAAATTTGTTGGAAACTAACTAAATAACTGCAAACGATCTAACTAACTGCAAACAAGCTAACTAACTGCAAACTAACTAACTAACTGTAAACTAACTAACTAACGGCAAACTCACTAACTATCTGACATACTAACTAATTAACTGACAAATTAACTAATTTAATGCAAACTAACTAACTAACTGACGAACTAACTAAGCAACTGCAAACTAACTAACTAACTGACAAACTAAGTAATTTACACCAAACTAACTAACTAACTGACAAACTACCTAACTATCAGCAAACTATCTAACTAACATACAAATTAACTAACTAACTGACAATCTAACTAACTAACACCATACTAACTAACTAACTGACAAACTACCTAACTATCAGCAAACTATCTAACTAACATACAAATTAACTAACTAACTGACAATCTAACTAACTAACAGCATACTAACTAACTAACTGCAAACTAACAATCTAACTGACAAACTAACTAACTAACTGACAAACGAACTAAGTAACTGCAAATTATATAACTAACTGCAATCTAGCTAACTATCTGCAAATAATGTGACTAACTGGAAAACTAACTAATTATCTGACAATCAAACAAATTTGCTGCAAACTTACTAAATAACTGCAAACTATCTAACTAACTAGCCAAGTAGCTAAGTAACTGCAAACAATCTAACTAACTGACAAACTAAATAACTGACAAATTAACTAAGTAATTGCAAACTAACTAACTAACTGACAAACCAACTAACAAACAGCAAACTAACTAACTAACTGCAAACTAACTATCAAACTGACAAGCTAACTAATTTACTGGAAACTAACAAACTAACTGCAAACAATCTAACAAACTGCAAACTAACTAACTAACTGACAAACTAACTAACTAACTGCAAACTAACTAACTAACTGACGAATTAACTAACTAACTGCAAACTGACTAACTAACTGACAAACTAACTAACTAACTGCAAAGTAACTAACTAACTGACAAACTAACTAACTAACTGCAAACTCACTAAGAAAGTGACAAACTGGCTAACTATCTGTGACAATCTAACTGACTGAAAATCAAACTAATTTACTGCAAACTAACTAATTAACTGACAAATTAACTAATTTAATGCAAACTAACAAATTAACAGACAAAATAACTACCTAACTTATAAACTAACTAACTAACTGCAAACAAACTAACTAACTGACAAACTAACTAACTAACTGACAAGCTAACTAACTAACTGCAAACTAACTAAGTAAGTGATAAACTAGCTTTCTAACTGCAAAACATCTAACTAACTGCAAATAATCTAACTAACCGCAAACTAACGAACAAACTGACAAACTAACTAACTTCCTGACAAACGAACTAACTAACTGCAAACTAACTAACTATCTGCAAACAATCTAACTAACTGCAAACTAACTATCTAACTGACAAATTAACTAAATAACTACAAACTATCTAACTAACTGCAAACTATCTAACTAACTGACAAACGAACTAACTAACTGACAAATTAACTAATTTAATGCAAACTAACTAATTAACTGACAAACTAGCTAACTAACTGCAAACAAACTATCTAACTAACAACCAAACTAACTAATAGACATGTTAACTAATTAACTGACAAACTAACTAATTTAATGCAAGCTAACTAACTAACTGGCAAACTAACAATCTAACTGACAAACTATCTAACTAACTGACAAAAGAACTAAATAACTGCAAACTAGCTAACTATCTGCAAACAATCTAACTAACTGACAAACTAACTAACTAACTGCAAACTAACTAAGTAAGTGAGAAACTAGCTAACTATCTGTAACAATCTAACTAACTGACAATCAAACTAGTTTACTGCAATCTAACTAACTAACTGACAAACTAACTAAATAACTGCAAACTATCTAACCAACTGCTAACCAGCTATCTATCTGCAAACTATCTCACTATCTGCAAACCAACTAACTACCTTACAAACTAACAAACTATCTGCAAACTAACGAACTAAATGACATGCTAACTAACTACCTGACGAACTAACTAACTAACAGCAAACTAACTAACTAAATGACAACTATCTTAGTAACTGCAAACTAGCTAACTAACTGCAAACATACTAACTAACTGCAAACTATCTAACTAACTGTAAACTAGCTAACTATCTGCAAACAATGTAACTAACCGACAAACAAACTAACTAACTGACAAATTAACTATGTAACTGCAAACTAACTAACTAACTGACAAACTAAGCAACTAACAGCAAACAAACTAACTAACTGCAAACTAACTATCAAACTGACAAGCTAACTAATTTACTGCAAACTATCTCACTAACTGCAAACTAAACTAACTAACTTACAAACTAACTAAATAACTGCAAACTAACTAATTTAATGCAGACTATCTAACTAACTGCAAACTAGCTAACTAACTGACAATCAAACAAATTTACTGCAAACTGACTAAACAAGTGCAAAACATCTAACTAACTGCAAACTAGCTAACTAATTACAAACAATCTAACTAACTGCAAACTAACTGGCAAACTAACTAACTAACTAACTAACGGACAAACTAAGTAACTAACAGCAAACTAACAAACTAATCGACAAACTAACTAACTAACTGCAAACTAATTAACTAACTGACAAATTAACTAACTAACTGCAATCTAACTATCTAACTGACAAACTAACAATCTAACTGACAAACTAACTAATTAACTGACAAACGAACTAACTATCTGCAAACAATCTAACTAACTGCAAACTAACTAACTAACTGACAAATTAACTATCTAACTGCAATCTGGCTAAACGACTGACAAATTAACTAATTTAATGGAAACTAACTAACTAACTGGCAAACTAGCTAACTAACTGCAAAAAAACTATCTAACTGGCACAAAACTAACTAATAGACAGGTTAACTAATTAATTGACAAACTAACTAATTAAACGCAAACTAACTAAATAACTGACAATCAAACAAATTTGCTGGAAACTAACTAACTAACTGCAAACCAACTATCTAACTTACAAGCCACCTAATATATTGCAAACCAACTAACTAACTGACAAACTGACTAACCAACTGCAAACTAACTAACTAACTTACAAGCTAACTAACTAACTGCAAACTAACTAATTTAATGCAAACTATCTAACTAGCTGCAGACTAACTAACTAACTGACAATCAAACTAAATTACTGCAAACTGACGAACTATCTGCAAACAATCTAACTACCTGCAAACTAACTAACTAACTGCAAACTAGCTAACAATCTGCAAACAATCTAACTAACTGTAAACCTAACTAACTAACTGCAAACAATCTAACTAACTGCAAACTTGCTAATATACTGCAAATAATCTAACTACCTGCAAACTAACTAACTGACTGACAAACTAACTAACTAACTGACAAACTAACTAATTAACTGACAAACTAACTAACTAACTGCAAACTAACTAACTAACTGACAAATTAACAAATTTAATGCTAACTGCAAACTATCACTGACAACCTAACTAACTAGCAAACTACTAACTAACAACTATCAAACTAACCTATACACTGCAAACAATGTAACTAAACAAACAATCTAACTAACTGACAAACTATGTAATTTACACCAAACTATCTAACTAACTGACAAACTACCTAACTATCAGCAAACTAACTAACTAAATGCAAACTAACTAACAAACTGTCAAACTAACTAATTTACTGCAAACTATATAACTAACTGACGAACTATCTAACTAAATGACAGTCAAACTAATTTACTGCAAACTAACTAATTTAATGCAAACTATCTAACTAACTGCAAACTAACTAACCACCTGACAATCACACTAATTTACTGCAAACTAACTATATAACTGCAAAACATCTAACTAACTGCAAACTAGCTAATTAACTGCAAATAATCTATCTAACTGCAAACTAACTGGCAAACTAACTAACTAACTAACTAACGGACAAACTAAGTAACTAACTGACAAACTAACTATTTAATTGACAAACTAACTAACTAACTATCTACCTAACTAACTAACTAACAAACTAACTGACCAACTCCAAAGTGATTGGCTAACTGACAAACTAACTATCTAACTGACATACTAACTAACTAAATAACTAACTAATTAACAAACTATCTAACTAACTGCAAACTAACTAACTAACTTACAAACTAACTAACTAACTGCAATCTAGCTAAATACCTGACAAATTAACTAATTTAATGCAAACTAACTAACTAACTGACAAACTAGCTAACTAACTGCAATCAAACTATCTAACTGACAACCTAACTAACTAATAGACAGGTTAACTAATTAACTGACAAACTAACTAATTTAACGCAAACTAACTAAC
Organism: Colletes collaris; assembly: GCA_030068185.1. Classification (NCBI taxonomy): domain Eukaryota; kingdom Metazoa; phylum Arthropoda; class Insecta; order Hymenoptera; family Colletidae; genus Colletes; species Colletes collaris. The sequence goes on from JASGYR010000266.1 coordinate 174,775, forward strand.
TAACTGACAATCAAACAAATTTGCTGCAAACTAACTAACTAACTGCAAACTAACTAACTAACTTACAAACGAACTAATATCATGCAAACTAACTAACTAACTGACAAGTTAACTAACAAACAGCAAACTAACTAACTAACTTACAAGCTAACTAACTAACTGCAAACTAACTAATTTAATGCAAACTATCTAACTAACTGCAGACTAACTAACTAACTGACAATCAAACTAAATTACTGCAAACTAACTAACTATTTGCAAACAATCTAACTGACTGCAAACTAACTAACTAACTGCAAACTAGCCAACTATCTGCAAACAATCAACCTATCTGCAAACTAACGAACTAACTGACAAACAATCTAACTAACTGCAAACTTGCTAACTATACTGCAAATAATCTAACTAACTGCAAACCAACTAACTAACTGACAAACTAACTAACTAACTGACAAACTAACTAATTAACTGACAAACTAACTAACTAACTGCAAACAACTAACTAACCTAACTGACAAATTAACAAATTTAATGCAAACTAACTAATTCACTGACAAACTAACTAACTAACTGACAACTAACTAACTAATAGACAAACTAACTAATTAAGTGACAACCAAACAAATTTGACAAACCAACTAAATTACTGACAAACTATCTAAGTAACTGCAAACTAGCTAACTAACTGCAAACTAACTAACTAACTGACAAACTAACTACCTATCTTACAAACTAACTATATTAACTTCAAAACTAACTAACTATCTGACAAACTAATTAACTATCTGAAAAGCTAACAATCCATCCTACAAACTAACTAACTAACTGACAAGCGAACTAAATAACTGCAAACTATCTACCTAACTGCAAACTAGCTAACTAACTGCAAACAATCTAACTAACTGACATCCTAACTAACTCACTGACAAATTATCCAAGTAACTGCAAACTGACAAACTAAGTGACAAACTAACTAACTAACTGCAAACTAACTAACTAACTGACAAATTACTATCTAACTGCAAACTAACTAACTAACTGCAAACTAACTAATTAACTGACAAATTAACTAATTTACTGCAAAATAACTAACAAACTGCAAACTAACTGATTAACTGACAAACTAACTTTCTAACTGCAAACTAACAAACTAACCAATTTTCTGCAAATAATCAAACTAACCGCAAACTAACTAACTGACAAACTATCTAACTAACTGCAAACTGACTAACTAACTTACTAACTAACTAACTAACTGCAAACTAACTAACTAACATACAAACTAACTAAATAACTGACAAACTAACTAATTTAATGCAAACTATGTAACTAACTGCAGATTAATTAACTAACTGACAAACTAACTAACTAACTTCAAACAATACATCTATCTGACAACCTAACTAACTAATAGACAGGTCACAAATTAACTGACTAACTAACTAATTTAACGCAAACTAACTAACTAACTGACAAACTAGCTAACTAACTGCAAACAAACTAACTAGCTGACAACCTTACTAACTAATAGACAGGTAAACTAATTAACAGACATACAAAATAATATAACGGAAACTAACTAACTAACTGACAAATTAACTAACTAACTGCAAACTAACTAACCAACTGACAAACTTACTAATATAATGCAAACTAACTAGGTACCTGACAAACTAACTATCTAACCTACAAACTAACTAACTGACTAACAAGCGAACTAAATAACTGCAAACTATATAACTAACTGCAAACTAACTAACTAACTGACAAAATAACTATCTAACTGACAAACTAACTAACTAACTGACAAACTAACTAACTTACTGACAAACCAATTAAAAAACTGTCTAACTAACTGCAAACTAGCTGACAATCTGCAAACAATCTAACTAACTCCAAACTATCTAACTAACTGCAAACTAACTAACTAACTGACAAACTAACTAACTAACTGACAAACTAACTGACTAACTGCACACTAACTAAGTAACTGACAAACTGTCTAACTAACTGCAAACTAGCTAACTATCTGCAAGCAATCTAACTAACTCCAAACCAGCTAACTATCTGCAAACAATCTAACTAACGGCAAGCTAACGAACTCACTGACATACAATCTAAGTAACTGTAAATTATCTAACTAACTGACAAACTAACTAATTTACTGCAAACTAACTAAATAACTGCAAAACATCTAACTAACTGCAAACTAGCTAACTAACTGCAAACTAGCTAACTAACTGCAAACTAACTAAATAACTGCAAAACATCTAACTAACAGCAAACTAGCTCACAAACTGCAAATAATCTAACTAACTGAAAACTAACTAACAAACTGACAAACTAACTAATTTACTGCAAACTAACTAACTAACAGCAAACTAACTAACTAACTGCAAACTATCTAAGTAACTGCAAACTAACTAACTACCTTACAAACTACCAAACTAACTGCAAACTAAAGAAATAACTGACAAACTAACTTACTACCTGACAAACTATCTAACTAACTGCAATCTGACTAACTAACTGACAAACTAAGTAACTAACAGCAAACTAACGAACTACATGACAAACTAACTAACTAACTGCAATCTAACAGACTAACTGACAAACTAACTAACTAACTGCAAACTAACTGACTAACTGACAAACTAACTAACTAACGGACAAACTAAGTACCTAAGAGCAAATTACCTAACTAACTGACAACCAATCTAACTAATAGACATGTTAACTAATTAACTGACAAACTAACTAATTTAATGCAAACTAACTAACTAACTGACAAACTAACTATCTAACTCACAAACTAACTAACTAACTGACAAACGAACTAAATAACTGCAAACTATCTAAATAACGGCAAACTAACGAACTAAATGACAAACAAACTAACTACCTGACAAACTAACTAACTAACTGACAAATTATCTAAGTAACTGCAAACTAACTAACTAACTGACAAACTAAGTAACTAACAGCAAACTAACTAAATAACTGTCAAACTAACTAACTAAGTGCAAACTAACTAATTTACTGCAAACTAATTATCTAACTGCAAACTAACTAACTAACTGCAAACTGACTAACTAACTGACAAACTAAGTAACTAACTGGCAAACTAACTAACTAATTGACAAACAAACTAACTAACTGCAAACTAACTAACTAATTGCAAACTAACTAACTAACTGCAAACTAACTAACTAACTGCAAACTAACTAACTAACTACAAACTAACTAACTAACTGCAAACTAGTTAACTAACTGACAACTAACTAACTAACTGACAAAGTAACTAACTTACTGACAAACTAACTAACTAACTGCAAACTAACTAACTAACTGCAAACTAACTAACTAACTAACTGACAAACTAACTAACTAACTGCAAACTAAATAACTAACTGACAAACTAACTAACTAACTGCAAACTAACTAACTAACTGCAAACTAACTAACTAACTGCAAACTAACTAACTAACTGACAAACTAACTAACTAACTGCAAACTAACGAACTAACTGCAAACTAACTAAATAACTGCAAACTAACAAACCGACTGACAAACTAACTATCTAACTAACTGCAAACTAACTAACTAACTGACAAACTAACTAACTAACTGACAAACTAACTATCTAACTGACAAACTAACTAACTAACTGACAAACTAACTTACTAACTGCAAACTCTCTAACTAACTGCAAACTAACTAACTAACTGACAAACTAAAGAACTAACTGCAAACTAACTAACTAACTTACAAACTAACTAAGTAACTGCAAACTAACTAACTATCTTCAAACTAACTAACTAATTGCAAACTAACTAACTAACTGCAAACTATCTAACTAACTGACAAACTAACTAATATAATGCAAACTAACTAACTAACTGCAAACTAACTATCTAACTGACAAACTAACTAACTAACTGACAAACTAACTAAATAACTGCAAACTAACTAACTAACTGCAAACTAACTAACTAACTGACAAACTAACTAACTAACTGACAAACTAACTAAATAACTGACAAACTAACTAACTAACTGCAAACTAACTAACTAACTGACAAACTAACTAAATAACTGCAAACTGTCTAACTAACTGCAAACTAACTAACTAACTGACAAGCTAACTAACTAACTAACTTACAAACTAACTAACTAACTGCAAACTAACTAACTAACTGCTAACAATCTAACTAACTGCAAACTAACTAACTGCAAACTAACTAACTAACTGCAAACTAACTAACTAACTGACAAACTAACTAACTAACTGCAAACTAACTAACTAACTGACAAACTAACTAACTAACTGCAAACTTACTAAATAACTGCAAACTGTCTAACTAACTGCACACTAGCTAACTATCTGCAAACAATCTAACTAACTGCAAAATAACTAACTAACAGACAAACTAACTTACTATCTGCATGCCAAATAACTAACTGACAAACTAACTAACTAACTGCAAACAATCTAGATAACTGCAAACTAACTAACTAACTGCAAACTAACTAACTAACAAAAATGCTAACTAACTAACAAACAAACTAGCTATCTAACTGCAAGCAATCTAACTTACTGCAAACTAACTATCTAACTCATAAACCAACTTACTAACTGACAAACTAACTAACTAACTGCAAACTAACTAACTAACTGACAAACTAACCAACCAACTGCAAACTAACTAACTAACTTACAAACTAACTCACTAACTGCAAACTAACTAACTAACTGCAAACTAACTAACTAACTGCAAACTAACTAACTAACTGACAAACTAAATAACTAACTGCAAACTAACTAACTGACTGCAAACTTACTCACAAACTAAGTAACTAACTGCAAAGTAACTAACTAACTGCAAATAATCAAACTTACTGACAAACTAAGTAACTAACTGCAAATAATCTAACTAACTGCAAACTAACTAACTAACTGACAAACAAACTATATAACTGCAAACTAACTAACTAAATGCAAACTCACCAACAAACACTCAAACTAACTATCTAACTTACAAACTAACTAAATAACTGCAAACTATCTAACTAACTGACAAACTAACTAAACTGACTTTCAAACTAACTACCTGCAAAGAATCTGACTAACTGAAAACTAAATAACTAACTGCAAGCAATCGAACAAACTGCACACTAACTAACTAACAGACAAACTAACTAACTAACTGCAAGCTAAATAGCTAACTGACAAACTAACTAACTAACTGCAAACAACCTAACTAACTGCAAACTAACTAACTAACTGACAAAATACGTCACTAACTGGCAAACTAACTAACTATCTGCAAACTAACTAACTAACTGCAAACTAACTAACTAACTGACAAACTAACTAACTAACTGACATACTAACTAACTAACTGCAAACTAACTAACTAACTGCAAACTAACTAACTAACTGACAAACCAACTAACTAACTGCAAACTAACTAACTAACTGCAAAAAACTAACTAACTGACAAACTAACTAACTAACTGAAAAACTAACTAACTAACTCCAAACAAACTAACTAACTGACAAACTAACTAACTAACTGCAAACTAACTAATTTACTGCAATCAAACTAACTAACTGCAAACTAACTAAATAACTGCAAACTAACTAACTAACTGCAAACAATCTAACTAACTGCAAACTAACTAACTAACTGACAAACTAACTAACTGACTGACAAACTAACTAACTAACTGATAAACTAACTAACTAACTGACAAACTAACTAACTAACTGCAAACTAACTAACTAACTGACAAACTAACTAACTAACTGCAAACTAACTAACTAACTTACAAACTAACTAACTAACTGCAAACTAACTAAATAACTGCAAACTAACTAACTAACTGACAAACTAACTAACTAACTGCAAACTAACTAAATAACTGCAAAATATCTAACTAACTGCAAACTAGCTAACTAACTGCAAACAATCTAACTAACTGCAAACTAACTAACTAACTGCAAAATAACTAACTAACTGCATAGTAACTAACTAGCTGCATACTAACTAACTAACTGACAACTAACAAACTAACTGGCAATCTAACAAACTGACTGTCAAACTAACTAACTGACAAACTAACTAATTAACTGCATATTAACTAACTAACTGACAATCTAACTAACTAACTGCAAACTAACTAACTAACTGACAAAATAAATAACTAACTATTATAATGAAAACTAACTAACAAATGACAAACTAACTGCAAGTAACTGACAAACAAACTATTAACTGCAAACTAACTAACAAACTGCAAAACTAATCTAAGTAACTGCAAACTAGCTAACTATCTGCAAACAACTAACTAACTGCAAACTAACTAAACTGCAAAACTAACTACTAACTAACTGCAAACTGACAAACTAACTGACAAACTATCTAACTAACTGCAAACAAACAATCTAACATACAAACTAACTTACTAACTGCAAACTAACTAACTAACTGACAAACTAACTTTCTAACTGGCAAACTAACTAAGTAACTGCAAACTAACAAACTAACTATTATAATGAAAACTAACTAACAAACTGACAAACTAACTACGTAACTGACAGACTAACTCACTAACTGACAAATTAACTAACAAACTGCAAACTGTCTAACTAACTTGCAAACTAGCTAACTATCTGCAAACAACCTAACTAACTGCAAACTAACAAACTGCAAAATAACTACCTAACTGCAAACAAACTAACTAACTGACAAACTATCTAACTAACTGCAAACAACTAACTAACTGAAACTAACTTACTAACTGACAAACTAACTAACTAACTGCAAACTAACTTACTAATTTACAAGCTAACTAAATAACTGGTAAAATAACCAATTTATTGCAAACTATCTAACAAACTGCAATCTAGCTAAATAACTGACAAACGAACTAATACAATGCAATCTCACTAACGAACTGCGAACTAACTAACTAACTGCACACTATCTAATTAAATGCAAACTAACTAACTAACTAATTAACTGACAAATTAACATACAGACAAACTAACTAACTACCTACAAGCTAAATAAGTAACTGTCAAACTAACTAACTGACTGCAAACAATCTAACTAACTGCAAACTAACTAACTGCAAACTAACTAACTTACTGACAAAGTAACTAACTAACAGCGATCGAACTAACTAATTAACTGGTAAAATAACCAATTTATTGCAAACTGTCTGACTAACTGCAAACTAGCTAACTATCTGTAAACAATCTAACTAATTGCAAACTAACGAACAAACTGACAAACTAACTAACTAACTGCAAACTAACTAACTAACATACAAACTAGCTAGCTAACTTACAAACTAACTAAATAATTGCAAACAGTCTAACTAACTGCAAACTTGCTAACTATCTGCAAGCAATTTAACTGACTGCAAACTAACTACCTGACTGCAAACAATCTAATTAACTGCAAGCAATCTAACTAACTGGAAACTAACTAACTGTCTGACACTCTAACTAACTGACAGACAAACTAACTAACTAACTGCAAGCTAGATAACTAACTGCTAACAATTTAACTAACTGCAAACTAACTAACTGACAAAGTAACTGATTTACTGCAAACTATGTGACTAACTGCAAACTAACTAACTAACTTACAAACTATCTAACTAACTGCAAACAATCTAACTAACTGCAAACAATCTAACTAACTGCAAACATGCTAACTTACTGCAAATAGTCTAACTATCTGACAAATTAACAAACTTAATGCAAACCAACTAATTAACTGACAAACTAGCAAAGTAACTGCTAACAAACTATCTAACTGACAACCAAACTAACTAATAGACATGTTAACTAATTAACTGACAAACTAACTAATTTAATGCAAACTAACTAACTAACTTACAAACTAACTCACTAACTGCAAACTAACTAATTTAATGCAAACTAACTCACTGGCAATCAAAGTAATTTACTGCAAACTAACTAAATAACTGCAAAACATCTAACTAAGTGCAAACTAGCTAACTAACTACAAATAATCTATCTAACTGCAAACTAACTAAAAAACTAACTGACAAACTAAGTAACTAACACCACGCTAACTAACTGCAAACTAACTAACTAACTTACAAACTAACTAATATCATGCAAACTAACTAACTAACTGACAAACTAACTATCTATCCTACAATCTAACTAACTAACTGACAAACGAACTAAATAATTGCAAACTATATAACTAACTGCAATCTAGCTAACTATCTGCAAACAATCTAGGTAACTGCAAACTAACTAACTATCTGACAATCTAACTATCTAACAGAAAAACTAGCTAACAAACTGCAAACTGAGTAACTATCTGGCAAACTAAATATCTAACTGCTAACAAACTAACTAACTGCCATCTAACTAACTAACTTACAAACTAACTAATGTAATGCAAACTAACTAACTAACGGACAAACTAACTATCTAACTGACAAACTAACTAACTAACTGACAAACTAACTAAATAACTGCAAACTGTCTAACTAACTGCAATCTAGCTAACTATCTGCAAACAATCTAGCTAACTGCAAACTAACGAATTAACTGTCAAACTAACTAACTTACAGACAAACTAACTATCTAACTGATAAACTAACGAACTAACTGACAAACTAACTAACAGACTGCAAACTAACTAACTAACTGACAAAGTAACTTACTATCTGCAAACTAACTAACTAACTTACAAACTAACTGACTAACTGCACACTATCTAATTTAATGCAAACTAACTAACTAACTAATTAACTGACAAATTAAAATACAGACAAACTATCTAAATAACTGCAAAATATCTAACTAACTGCAAACTAACTAACTAACTGACGAACTAAGAAATTTACACCAAACTAAGTAACTAACTGACATTCTAACTAACTAACAGCGATCGAACTAACTAACTAACTGGTAAAATAACCAATTTATTGCAAACTATCTAACAAACTGCAATCTAGCTAAATAACTGACAAACGAACTAATATAATGCAATCTCACTAACGAACTGCAAACGAACTAACTAACTGCACACTATCTAATTAAATGCAAACTAACTAACTAACTAATTAACTGACAAATTAACATACAGACAAACTAACTAACTACCTACAAACTAAATAACTAACTGTGAAACTAACTAACTGACTGCAAACAATCTAACTAACTGCAAACTAACTAACTGCAAACTAACTAACTAACTTACAAACTAACTAACTAACTGCAAACTAACTAACTTACTGACAAAGTAACTAAATAACTGCAAACTGTCTGACTAACTGCAAACTTGCTAACTATCTGCAAGCAATTTAACTGACTGCAAACTAACTACCTGACTGCAAACGATCTAATTAACTGCAAGCAATCTAACTAACTGGAAACTAACTAACTGTCTGACACTCTAACTAACTAACAGACAAACTAACTAACTAACTGCAAGCTAGATAACTAACTGCTAACATACTAACTAACTGCAAACTGTCTAACTAACTGCAAACTAGCTAACTATCTGCAAGCAATCTAACTGACTGCAAACTAACTACCTGGCTGCAAACTAACTACCTGACTGCAAACAATCTAACTAACTGCAAACTAACTAACTAACTGACAAACTAACTAGCTAACTGCAACCTAACTAACTAACTTACAAACTAACTAACTAACTGCAAACTAGCTAACTATCTGCAAACAATCTATCTAACTGCAAACTAGCTAACTATCTGCAAACAATTTAACTAACTGCAAACTAACTAACTGACAAAGTAACTGATTTACTGGAAACTATTTGACTAACTTGCAAACTAACTAACTAACCGCAAAAAACTAACTGACTGACAAACAAACTATCTAACTGCAAACTAACTAACTAAGTGCAAACTATGTAACTAACTGACAAACTAACTAACTAACAGACAAACTTACTAACTAACTAACTGACAAAGTAACTAATTTACTGCAAACTATCTAACTAACTGCAAACTAACGAAGAAACTGCAAACTAACTAACTAACTAACTGCAAACTGACTAAATAATTGCAAAATATCTAACTAACTGCATACTAGCTAACTAACTGCAAACAATTGTGTTAAAATAGGTGCGGGTTGTTATCGCTCTCACCCTTTAACGTTGAGTCCGAATTACGAGGGAGTGGGAATGTATGGGAAAGTGAATCGGTACACTGTAAATTTCTTTCGCCTAGTCAATCGACTAGGCCGTTTTATTAAAATGTTTGAAATTTAATAAAAAACAAGATTAAATAAAACAAAAAGGAAGAAATTTATAATTTTAAAATCGCCAGGAAAAACCGAGCCCGTTAGCGGGCATCGTAAAAACCTGGCCGTGGTCTTTGGCCACTACGGCTCTCGTCTCGGTCGTCTGCAACAAACAGAGACCGAAATTCGGCTGTAAATACTTGACAACGCTAGTCGCGTTGTCTGACTCACTTTCAATCCACACGCTCCTGTCTCTGTTTATGATAAACAGGAGCGGGATTCCTTCACAGCGATACGCAACTGTGTTAGTGGATCTGTATTCTTAAACGTTTCTCGTGTGATCGAGAAACGTTCGACTGATTAAACGTTTCTCGTGTGATCGAGAAACGTTCGACTGCAGTTCTGGAAAATTTTATAACAGCAGATGGGGAAGACAAGATTTGAGCCTCGATCTTCCCACTGCTGCTGGCTTGAATTTTGGCTGGAGGTGACAACAGTTGGAGGTTGTAAGGCTCCAAAAAATTGTCCACTCCGTGATTCAGCGTCGTTTCCTGGTCCGTACGGGACCGGTGTGATGCAAGCCCTTAACTGCGCTAGAAGCGTCTGAACGTTAAGGTGCTTACACCACGGCGCCCTTTTGAACGTCGCTCTACACCGAGTGTCCGTACACACTGGTGATGAGTGACCGACGTTCGAGCTAATCGAATTCAGCCGAGAGCACCCAGGAATGCGCCAAATAAGGCCCCTATGGGGTGGTACTCAAACTGAAATTTCGACCCTCGGAAACGACAATCCCACTCAGGTATACGCCCAAAGGCCCCTATCAGAGTGTTTGAATCGCACAAAAATTCAAGGAAAACCGAGAAGTATTTCTCGGTTCTCGTTGCACGACAGCTGATTACAGCGGTACGTGCCTTCCACACAACGGTGGCGACAATCGAACACTATTTAAGTGTTACGATGATTGTTATCAGCCACTGGTTGTTAATGTGGGAAATCGCTTATGCTATGAAACAATTGACGCAACGGTGGCGATAATCGAACACTATTGAAGTGCACACACGATTATGATCAGCCACCGGTTGTTCACTGTAAATTGTTTCAATACTGCGTTTTTCCAGAACGGTTCTGTACACACAACGATCACTAAACTCACGAAACCGTGAGGCACGAAATCCGACTAGGTTAATTCTTTCGAATTTACCACAGTCTTAATCTCGTTCCGTTTCGGTTCTGTTGTGTAACTATACGATTAAACGAATTTAATTGCGCGTATATCGTGATCGCGGTGTTAGACTAAGTCGGCTTGGAAGAAGCGAACTCGTCGAGAACCAGATAGCAAGTGATTGTCGAGACAGACCCTCTTGTGCGCGTTCGCGAGAGGGGAGATTATCTGTCTCGTATTAATCTTGTATCCTCTCTGTTATTTCGGCATAGTAACACCTGTTCTCATGGAACCGTTACTGGGCCGATCGCGTGACTATGATTGAAGGTAAATTTGGATGTTTTCTACACGGTATTGCTCCCGAAGCAGGTTACGACGCAGAGAAGGCTCTGGAATGTCGCGAACACTGAGGACAACACCGTATAAGAAATGTCCCCTTTTTTCCATAGATCACGCGAGAATTTAACCGCCGTTTCTTAATAACGAATTAACGCGTTATTTAAACAAATTGAACTAACTGCAAACTAACTAACTTACAAACTAACTAACTAACTGAAAACTAACTAACTAACTGACAAACTAACTAACTAACTGCAAACCAACAAACTAACATACAAACTAACTAACTGACTAACTGACAAGGTAACTAATTTACTACAAACTATCTAACTAACTGCAAACTAACTAACTAACTGCAAACAATCTAACTATCTCTCTGACAAACTGACTAACTAACTGACAAACTAACTAACAAACTGCAAACTACTTAACTAACTGACAAACTAAATAACTAACTGCAAACAAACTAACTAACTTACAAACTAACAAATATAATGCAAACTAACTATCTAACTGACAAACTAACTAACTAACTGACAAACTAACTAAATAACTGCAAACCATCTAACTAAGTGCAAACTAGCTAACTATCTGCAAACAATCTAACTAACTACAAACTATCTAACTAACTGACAAACTAACTAACTAACTGCAAACTAACTAACTAACAGACAAATCATGTAACTAACTGCAAACTAACTAACTAACTTACAAACTAACTCACTATCGGCAAACTAACTAATTTAATGCAAACTAACTAAATTACTGCAAAACATCTAACTAACTGCAAACCAGCTAACTAACAGCAAATAATCTATCTAACTGCAAACTAGCTAACCAACTAACTGACAAACTAACTAACTATCTGACAAACTAAATAACTAACTGCTAACAAACTAACTAACTGCCAACTAAATAACTATCTTACAAACTAACTAATGTAATGAAACTAACTAACTAACTTACAAACTAACTAACTAACTGAAAACTAACTAACTAACTGACAAACTAACTAACTAACTGCAAACCAACAAACTAACATACAAACTAACTAACTGACTAACTGACAAGGTAACTAATTTACTACAAACTATCTAACTAACTGCAAACTAACTAACTAACTGCAAACAATCTAACTATCTCTCTGACAAACTGACTAACTAACTGACAAACTAACTAACAAACTGCAAACTACTTAACTAACTGACAAACTAAATAACTAACTGCAAACAAACTAACTAACTTACAAACTAACAAATATAATGCAAACTAACTATCTATCTGACAAACTAACTAACTAACTGACAAACTAACTAAATAACTGCAAACCATCTAACTAAGTGCAAACTAGCTAACTATCTGCAAACAATCTAACTAACTACAAACTATCTAACTAACTGACAAACTAACTAACTAACTGCAAACTAACTAACTAACAGGCAAATCATGTAACTAACTGCAAACTAACTAACTAACTTACAAACTAACTCACTATCGGCAAACTAACTAATTTAATGCAAACTAACTAAATTACTGCAACACATCTAACTAACTGCAAACCAGCTAACTAACAGCAAATAATCTATCTAACTGCAAACTAGCTAACCAACTAACTGACAAACTAACTAACTATCTGACAAACTAAATAACTAACTGCTAACAAACTAACTAACTGCCAACTAACTAACTATCTTACAAACTAACTAATGTAATGAAACTAACTAACTAACTGACAAACTAACTATCTAACTGACAAACTGACTAACTAACTGACAATCTAACTAAATAACTGCAAACTGTCTAACTAACTGCAAACTAGCTAACTATCTGCAAACAATCTAACTAACTGCAAACTAACTAAGTAACTTCAAAACTAACTAACTAACTGCAAACTAACTAAATAACTGCAAAATATCTAACTAACTGCAAACTAACTAACTAACACAACGTAACTAACTAACTGCAAACTAACTAACTAACTAACACAAACTACCTAATATAATGCAAACTAACTAACTAACTGACAAACAAACAATCTAACTGACAAACTAACTAACTAACTGCATGCTAAATAACTAACTGACAAACTAACTAACTATCTGCAAACAATCTATCTAACTGCAAACTAACTAACTAACTGATAAACTAACTTACTATCTGACAAACTAACTAACTAACTGCAAACTAATTAACTAACTGACAAACTAACTAAATAACTGCAAGCTAACTAACTAACAGACAAACTAACTAACTAACTGCAAACTAACTAACTAACTTACAAACTAACTAACTAACTGCAAAATAACTAACTAACTGACAAACTAACTAACTAACTGCAAACTAACTAACTAACTGGCAAACAAACTAAATAACTGCAAACTGACTAAGTAACTTACAAACTATGTAACCTACTGCAAACTAACTAACTAACTTACATACTAACAAACTACCTAACTTACAAACAAACTAACTAACTGCACACTAACTAAATAACTGCAAAATATCTAAGTAACTGCAAACTAGCTAACTAACAGCAAACAGTGTAACTACTTTCAAACTAACTAACTAACGGACAAACAAACTAACTAACTGGCAAAATTACTAACTAACTTACAAACAAAGTAACTAACTGCAAACTAACTAACTAACTGACATACTAACTAACTAACTGCAAACTAACTAGCTAACTTACAAACTAACTAACTAACTGCAAACTATCTAAATAACTTCAAACTAGCTAACTAACTGCTAACCATCTAACTAACTGCAAACTATCTAACTAACCGTCAATCTAACCCACTAACTGACAAACTAACTAACTAACTGCAAACTAACTAACTAACTGCAAACTAACTCACAAACTATCGAACTAACTGCAAACTAACTAACTGATAAACTTACTTACTAACTGACAAACTAACTAACTAACTACATGCTAATTGACTAACTGACAAACTAACTAACTAACTGCAAACAATCTAACTAACTGCAAACTAACTATCTTTCCGGCAAACAATCTAACTAACTGCAAACTAACTAACTATCTGACAATCTAACTAACTAACAGACAAACTAAGTAAGTAACTGCATGCTAAATAACTAACTGACAAACTAACTAACTAACTCCAAACATTCTATATAACTGCATAATAAGTAACTAACTGACAAACAATGTAACTAACTGGCAAACTAACTAACTAACTACCAACTAACTAACTAACTGACAAGCTAACTAACTAACTGCAAACTAACTAACTAACTAACTGCAAACTAAATAAATAACTGCAAAATATCTAATTAACTGCGAACTAACTAACTAACTTACAAACTAACTAACTAACTGCAAACTAACTAACTAACTGCAAGCAATCTAACTAACTGCAAACTAACTCACAAACTAGCAAACTAACTGACAAACTAACTAACTAACTGATAAACTAACTTACTGACTGACAAACTAACTAACTAACTTACAAACTAACTAATATAATGCAAACTAACTAACTAACTGACAAACTAACTATCTACCTGCCAAACTAACTGACTATCTGCAAACAATCTAACTAACTGCAAACTAACTAACTAATTGCAAACTAACTAACTAACTGACAAACTAAATAACTAACAGCAAACTAACTAACTGACTGCAAACTGAATAACTAACTGACAAACTTTGTAACTAATTGACAAACTAACTAACTAACTGCAAACTAACTAACTAACTGACAAACTAACTATGTAACTGTCAAACTAACCAACTAACTGACATACTAACTAAATAACTACAAACTGTCTAACTAGCTGCAAACTGGCTAACTATCTGCAAACAATCTAACTAACTTCATACTTAGCTAACTAACTGCTAACGATCTAACTTACTGCAAACTAACTAACTAACTGACAAAGTAATTTACTAACTGACAAACTATCTACCTAAGTACAAACTAACTAACTAACTGCTAACAAATATCTAACTTACAAACTAACTTACTAACTGGCAAACTAACTAACTGCAAACAAACTAACTAACTGACAAAGTAATTTACTAACTGACAAACTATCTACCTAAGTACAAACTAACTAACTAACTGACAAACCAACTAACAAACTGCAAACTAACTAACTAACTTACAAACTAACTAACTTACTGCAAACTAACTAATCTAATGCAATCTAACTAACTACCTGGAAACTAACTAACTAACTGACAATCAAGATAATTTACTGCAAACTAACTATATAACTGCAAAATATCTAACTAACATCATACCTAGCTAACTAACTGCTAAAAATCTAACTTACTGCAAACAATTTAACTAACTGCAAACTGAGTAACTATCTGACAATCTAACTTATTAAAAGACGAATTAACTAACTAAGTGCAAGCTAAATAAATAACTGAGGAACTAACTAACTAACTGCAAACAGTGTAAGTAACTGCAAACTAACTAACTAACTGACAAACTAACTCACTAACTGACAAACGAACTAATTAACTGCAAACTAACTAACTAACTGACAAACTAACTAAATAACTGCAAAATATCTAACTAACTTCATACCTAGCTAACTAACTGCTAACAATCTAACTTACTGCAAACAAACTAACTAACTGACAAACTAACTAACTGACTGACAAACTAACTAACTAACTGCACACTAACTAAGTAACTGACAAACTAAATATGTTTAAATAACCTGTTAATGCGTTATTAAGAAACGGCGGTTAAATTCTCGCGTGATCTTTTGAAAAAAAGGGGACATTTCTTATACGGTGTTGTCCTCAGTGTTCGCGACATTCGAGAGCCTTCTCTGCGTCGTAACCTGTTTCGGGAGCAGTACCGTGTAGAAAAAATCCAAATTTACCTTCAATCATAGTCACGCGATCGGCCCAGTAACGGTTCCATGAGAACCGGTGTTACTACGCCGAAATAACAGAGAGGATTCAAAATTAATACGAGACAGACAATTTCCCCTCTCGCGATCGCGGATATGAGGGTCTGTCTCGAAAATCACTTGCTATCTGGTTCTCGACGAGTTCGCTTCTTCCAAGCCGACCTAGTCTAACACCGCGATCACGATATACGCGCAATTAAATTCGTTTAATCGTATAGTTACACCACAGAACCGAAACGGAACGAGATTAAGACTGTGGTAAATTCGAAAGAATTAACCTAGTCGGATTTCGTGCCTCACGGTTTCGTGAGTTTAGTGATCGTTGTGTGTACAGAACCGTTCTGGAAAAACGCAGTATTGAAACAATTTACAGTGAACAACCGGTGGCTGATCATAATCGTGTGTGCACTTCAATAGTGTTCGATTATCGCCACCGTTGTGTCGATTGTTTCAAATCAAAAGCGATTTCCCACATTAACAACCGGTGGCTGATAACAATCGTCGTAACATTTAAATAGTGTTCGATTGTCGCCACCGTTGCGTGGAAGGCACGTACCGCTGTAATCAGCTGTCGTGCAACGAGAACCGAGAAAAACTTCTCGGTTTTTCTTGAACTTTGTGCGATTCAAACACTCGGATAGGGGCCTTTTGGCGTATACCCTGAGTGGGATTGTCGTTTCCGAGGGTCGAAATCTCAGTTTGAGTACCACCCCCATAGGGGCCTTTATTCGGCGCATTCCCTGGGTGCTCTCGGCTGAATTCGATTAGCTCGAACGACGGTCACTCATCACCAGTGTGTACGGACACTCGGTGTAGAGCGACGTTCAAAAGGGCGCCGTGGTGTAAGCACCTTAACCTTCAGACGCTTCTAGCGCAGTTAAGGGCTTGCATCACACCGGTCCCGTACGGACCAGGAAACGACACTGAATCACGGAGTGGACAATTTTGGAGACTTACAACCTCCAACTGTTGTCACCTCCAGCCAAAATTCAAGCTAGCAGCAGTGGGAAGATCAAGGCTCAAATCTTGTCTTCCCCATCTGTTGTTATAAAAATTTTCCAGAACTGCAGTCGAACGTTTCTCGATCACACGAGAAACGTTTAAGTATACAGTCCACTAACACAGTTGCGTATCGCTGTGAAGGAATCCCGCTCCTGTTTATCATAAACAGAGACAGGAGCGTGTGGATTGACGCGAGTCAGACAACGCGACGAGCGTTGTCACATATTTTCAACCAAATTTCGGTCTCTTTTGTTGCAGAAGACCGAGACGAGAGCCGTAGTGGCCTGAGGCGCGGCCCGGTTTCTTTTGGTGGTGGTTTATTTTTGTCAAATATAAATTTCTTCTTAGTTTATTTAATTTTGGTTTTTATTTTTATAATTTTCACATTTTTTAAATAAACGGCCTAGTCGCTTGACTACGCGAAAGAAATTTACAAGTGTACCATTCACTTTCCCACACATTCCCACTCCCTCGTAATTCGGACACCTCGTTAAAGGGTGAGAGCGACATTAACTCGCACCTATTTTAACAAAATAACTTGCTGCAAACAAACTAAATAACATACAAAAGTAACTAGTATAAAGCAAACTAACTAACGAATTGACAAACTAACAATCTAACAGACAAACTAAAAAACTAACTGACAAACTAACTAAATAACTGCAAATTATCTAACTAAATGCAAACTAGCTAACTATCTGCAAACAATCTAACTAACTGCAAAATAACTGACTAACTTCCAGCAATCCAACTAACTGCAAACTAACTAACTAACCGGCAAACAATCTAACTAACTGCAAACTAACTAACTATCTGACAATCTAACTGACTAACAGACAAACTAACTAACTAACTGCAAGCTAAATAAATAACTGATAAACTAACTAACTAACTGCAAACAATCTAACCAACTGCAAACTAACTAACTAACTGCAAACTAATTAACTAACTGACAAACTAAATAACTAACTCCTAACAAACTAACTAACTGCAGACAAACTGACTAACTTACAAACCAACTAATATAATGCAAACTAACTAAGTAACTGCAAACAATCTATCTAACTGCATAATAACTAACTAACTGATACACTAACTTACTAACTGACAAACTAACTAACTAACTGCAAACTAATTTACTAACTGACAAACTAACTAAATAACTGCAAGCTAACTAACTAACTGACAAACTAACTAACTACCTGCAAAATACCTAACTAACTGCAAGCAATCTAACTAACTGCAAACTAACTCACAAACTAGCAAACTAACTGACAAACTAACTAACTAACTGGCTGACAAGCTAACTAACTATCTGCAAACTAACTAACTAACTTACAAACTAACTAACTAACTGCAAACTAACTAAATAACTGGAAAATATCTAACTAACTGCAAACTAACTAACTAGCTGACAAGCTAACTAACTATCTGCAAACTAACTAACTAACTTACAAACTAACTAACTAACTGCAAACTAACTAAACAACTGGAAAATATCTAACTAACTGCAAACTAGCTAACTAACATACAAACTAACTAACTAACTGCAATCTAACTAAATAACTGCGAGCAATCTAACTAACTGCAAACTAACTCACAAACTAGCAAACTAACTGACAAACTAACTAACTAACTGATAAACTAACTTACTGACTGACAAACTAACTAACTAACTGCAAACTAATTTACTAACTGACAAACTAACTAAATAACTACAAACTAAATAACTAACTGACAAACTAACTAACTAACTGCAAACATTCTATCTAACTGCATAATAACTAACTAACTGACAAACAAACTATCTAACTGACAAACTAAGTAACTAACTGACAAACTAAATAACTAACAGCAAACTAACTAACTATCTTTCAAACTAACTAACTAACTGCAAACTAACTAACTAACTGACGAATTAACTAATTTACTGCAAACTATCTAACTAATATGCTATCTAAATAACTAACTACCCATTAACTAACTAGCTAACTGCCAACTAACTAACTAACTGACAAACTAAATAACTTACAAAAGTAACTAATATAATGCAAACTAACAAACAAACTGACAAACTAACTATCTAACTGACTAACTAGCTGAGTATATGCAAACAAGCTAACTAACTGCAAACTAACCAACCAACTGACAAACTAACTAGCTAAATGACAAATTAACTCACTTAATGCAAACTAACTAATTAACTGATAATCTGAATAACTACCTGACAAACTAACTAATTTAATACAAACAGAGTAACTAACTGCAAACTAACTAACTAACTGACAATCAAAAAAATCTACAGCAAACTAACTAAATAACTGCAAAATAACTAACTAACTAACTAACAAACCAAATAACTAACTGCTAACAAACTAACTAACTGCAAACTAACTAACTAACAGACAAACTAACTTGCTAAATGACAAATTAACTATCTTAATGCAAATTAACTAATTAACTGACAAACTAACTATCTAACTCACAAACTAACTAACTAACTGACAAACGGACTAACTAACTGAAAAAATTAACTAACTAACTGCAAAACCAACTAACTACCTGCAAACTAACTAACAAACTGACTGACAAAGTAACTAATTTACTGCAAACTATATATCTAACTACAAACTAACTATCTAACTGCAAACTAACTAACTAACTCCAAACAATCTAACTAACTGCAAACTAACTAACTAACTGATAAACTAAATAACTAACAGCAAACAAACTAACTAACTTACAAAACTAACTAATATAATGCAAACTAACTAAGAAACTGACAAATTAACAATCTAACTGACAAACTAAGTAAATAACTGCTAGCTGTCTAACTAACTGCAAACTAGAAAACTACCTGCAATCAATCTAACTAACTGCATACCAACTAACTAACTGACAAACTAAATAACTAACTGCCAACAGACTAACTAACTTACAAAAGTTACTAATATAATGCAAACTAACTAACAAACTGACAAACTAACTATGTAACTGACAAACTAACTAACTAACTGCAAAGTAAATAACTAACTGACAGTGAAACTAATTTACTGCAAACTAACTAAATAACTGCACAATATCTAACTAACTGCAAACTAAATAACTAACTGACAAGCCAACTTACTAACTGACAAACTAACTAACTAACTGCAAAATAACTAACTAACTAACTAACTGCAAACTAACGAACTAACTTACAAACTAACTAACTAACTGTAAGCTGAATAACTAACTGACAAACTAACTAACTAACTGACAAACTAACTAAGTACCTGCAAACTAACTAACTAACTTACAAACTAGCTAGCTAACAGCACACAAACTAAATAACTGCAAAATATCTCAGTAACTGCAAACTAGCTAACTAACTGCAAACAATCTAACTAACTGCAAACTCACTATCTAAGTGACAAACTAACTAACTAACTGACAAACAAAGTAACTAACAGCAATCTAACTACCTAACTGATGAACTAAATAACAAACTGCAAACAGACTAACTAACTTTATAAAGTAACTAATATAATGCAAGCTAACTAACAAACTGACAAACTAACTATGTAACTTACAAACTAACCACATAACTGACGAACTAATTAACTAACTAACTGACAAACTAAATAACTAACTTCAAACAAACTAAGTAACTTACAAATGTAACAAATATAATGCAAACTAACTAACACACTGACAAATTAACTATTTAACTGACAAACTAACTAAATAACTGGAAACTATCTAACTAGCTGCTAACTAGCTAACTATCTGCAAACAATCTAACTAACTGCATACTAACTAACTAACTGCAAACTAACTACCAAACTGACAAACTAAATAACTAACTGAAAACAAACTAACTAACTTACAAATGTAACTAATATAATGCAGACTAACTAACTAACTGACAAACTAACTAAAGAACAGCAAACTAACTAGCTGACCCAAAAACTAACTAACTAACTCCAAACTAACTATCTACCTGACAAACTAACTGTCTAACTGACAAACTAACTAACTAACTGCAAACTAACTAACTAGCTGACAAGCTAAATAACTAACTGCAAACAGACTAACTAACATACAAAAGTAACTAATATAATGCAAACTAACTAACAAACAGACAAACTAACTATCTAACTGACAAACTAACTAAATAACTGCAAACTGTCTAACTAACTGCAAACTAGCTAACTATCTGCAAACAAGCTAAATAACTGCAAACTAATTAACTAACTGCAAACAACCTAACTAACTGCAAACTTACTATCTAAGTGACAAACTAACCAACTAACTGCAAACAAACTAACTAACTGACAAACTAACTAACAAACTGGCAAACTAACTAACTAACTTACAAACTAACCAACTAACTGCAAACTAGCTACCTAACTGCAAATAATCGATCTAACTACAAACAAACTAAGTGACGGTCAAACTAACTAACTAACTGACAAACTAACAAACTTACTACAAAATAACTAACTAACTGACAAACTAACTATCTAACAGACAAACTAACTAACTAACTGCAAACTAACTAACTAACTTACAAACTAACTAATATAATGCAAACTAACTAACAAACTGCCAAATTAACTATTTAACGGATAAACAAGCTAAATAACTGCAAACTGACTAAGTAACTTACAGACCAACTAACTAACTGCACACTAACTAAATAAATGCAAAATATCTAAGTAACTGCAATCTAGCTAACTAACTGCAAACAACCTTACTAACTGCAAACTTACTAACTAAGTGACAAACTAACTAACTAACTGACAAACTAGCTAACTACCTGACAAGCTGACTATTTTACTGCAAAATAACTAACTAATTGCAAACTAACTAACTAACTCCAAACTAACTAACTAACCGGCAAACTAACTAAATAACTGCAAACTGTCTAACTAACTGCAAACTAGCTAACTACCTCCAAACAATCGAACTAACTGCAAATAAACTATCTAACTAACTGACAATCTATCTGACCTACTTATGAAAGTAACTAATATAATGCAAACTAACTAACAAACTGACAAACGAACTATCTAACTGACAAACAAACTAAATAACTAAAAACTGTCTAACTAACTGCAAACTAGCTAACTATCTGCAAACAAGCTAAATAACTGCAAACTAACTAACTAACTGCAAACTAACTAACTAACTTCAAACTAACTAACAAACTGCAAACTAACTAACTAGCGGACAAACAAACTATCTAACTGACAAACTCACTAACTAACTGCGAACTAACTAATATAATGCAAATTAACTAACTGACTGACAAACTAACTACCTAAATGGCAAACTAACCAACTAACTGACGAACTAACTAATTCACTGCAAACTGTCTAACTAACTGCACACTAGCCAACTATCTGCAAACGATCTAACTAACTGCAAAGTAACTAACTAACTGACAAACTAACTAACTAACTTACTGCAAACTAGCTAACTAACTGACAAACTAAGTAACTAATCTCAAACAAACTAACAAACTTACAAAAGTAACTAATATAATGCAAACTAACTAACTAACTGACAAACTAACTAAAAAACTGCAAACTATCTAACTAACTGCAAACAATCTAACTAACTGACAAACTAACTAATTAACTGCAAGCAATCTAACTGACTGGATATTAACTAATAAACCTCAAACTATCCAACTAACTGCAAACTAGCTAACTATCTGCAAACAATCAAACTAACTGCAAACTAACTAACTACCTGCAAGCAATCTGAGTAACTGCAAACTAAGTAACTAACTGCAAACAATCTAACTGACTGAAAACTGAGTAACTATCTGAAAAACTAACTAACTAACTGACAAACTAACTAACTAACACCAAATTAACTAACTAACTGCAAACTAGCTAACTATCTGCAATCAATCTAACTAACTGTGTTCAGGAATTAAAAAAGGTTGACCCCGCGTACCACGGGCACCAAATCGAAATGGCCCGTCCCTGGTCGGACGCGGCCCACGCCCGGCTAGGTACGGGTCTGAAATTGTTTCTCCATGCGTGATTAACACGCACGCGCGCGTGCGCGCGCCGCGGTACACGACGTCACAACGTCGATCCAATCGATGATTGGATCGACGTCAAATCCCGGTTTTTTGTGAGACTCGGCGATCCTACAAATACCGGCGTACGACCGGTAAAAACTCTCTCTCGCTGTTCGATTCTCCTAAAAGTACACGAAAAAGATATCCAGTGAACGTGTGTAATTAGTGTCGCCATTTTGTTGTACGTCGCCGAGTCCTTTTCCAGTGCCACGTGCCAACACGTAAAGTGCAACCGAAATTTAACTGCTCTGATTCTTATAGTAATCCGTGAGCCGCTTACACGCATATCGCGAATACGGCGAATAAGCTGGTGCTGATATAACTGTCTGTGACTGTTTAATTTCCTGCAATATCACTCCGCCCCTTGAAAAAGGGTAAAACTTGCGCCCCGTGGCCTTCCTATTCCTAAAGCCAATAACGCCACGAAACATATTGGTCCTTCGAGCCGGATACGGAGTGAAAATCAGTGCAAGAATTCAAATTCGCGAACAAAGAACTAAAGCCGACACGTGGTAACGTCTTTGACCTCGTGCGCGTAAACAACAAGTGCGCGCTCGCTAACGAACATCGCTGTCCTCTACACGGCAAGATGAGTGAAACTGAAAAACTCGTAAAGCAACAACAAGACTCCATGTATTTCGTCCTAAGGGCATTGGAGAATTTCAAGAAGATTGGCAAATCAAATTATACGTTGGCTAACGTCCGCAACCGAATGGCGAAACTAGAGGACGCCTTCAAGGAGAGCCAAGGGCTTCATCGGCGGATTGTGGTGGCAGCCAGTCCAGAGAACTACAAAACACTGGACTACTTCGTGTCCCAACAGTTCCAGACAACCCACGACGCGTATCTGCACGCGTCCGACCACATGGCGGAGGTTCTAAACCATTTGGAGGAGAGGAAGCAGCGCGAGTCTCAATCCGCAGGCGAAACACCTGGATCAACAGGGCAGCAGCCATCCAATCCAACTGCCATGGACCGCCTTCCGCAGCTCAATCTTCCGAGGTATTCCGGCGATCCTGAAAATTGGGAGAGCTTCAGAGATCGTTTCAAGGCCATGATCGTCAATAATATCGCATTGTCCGAGGTATCAAAACTCCAATATCTATTCTCGTGCTTAGAAAAGGAGCCGTTAGATGCTGTTCGAAACCTCGCGATTACCGACGCGAACTTTCAGATCGCGTGGAACTTGTTAATACGGCGATACGATAATAAACGGCGTCTCATTACCGTACATGTGCAGAACTTGTTAAATTTGCCAGCTACATTCGAATCAAAAACTGCGCTGAGCGACATTCGCGATCGAGCCAATTTGGCGATTCAAGCCTTAAAACATCTTGAGTGCGCCGTCGACAAATGGAACGAGATAGTAGTTTGCTTAATTGTAAATTCTTTAGACAAAAACACGCGACGCGCTTGGGAGCTCCAACTAGGCGGCTCCACCGACTTTCCTGCATACACGGAGCTCGACAATTTCTTAGAAAACCGTATCCGTTCCTTAGAAGCCTTGTCTCCGGCGACGCCTCACGCGCCTATTTCCGTTACCACTAAATCTTTACCCACTCGACGGTCGCTTGCTTCACACAGTACAACGTCAGCCGCTTTCCAATGCTCACTGTGTCAAGCAAATCACGGCTTAAACCAATGTCCGGATTTCCGCGAAAAATCGGTCGAACAACGAAGCGCCTACGTAAAGCAAGGTAGACGATGTTTTAATTGCCTAAGTAGCCACCACAATCTTCCGGATTGTAAAAGTAAATACTCGTGTCAAAAATGTAGAAAACGTCACCATACCTTGCTTCACATTCAAGCCAGTTCTTCTGGATCCGAAGCCGTCGCCCTACCAGCAGTTGCGCGGGCGCCGCCCCCTCAGGTCGCGTCGTTATCGATCATGCGATCGACCTTCCGCCGCGTGCAGGTCATTCTCGCGTCTGCCTGGATTCAAGTTCAAACCCACCAGGGTCGCTCGGAGCGTATTCGCGCGCTCCTCGATCAAGGCTCGGTAGTGTCCTTGATTACCGAAAACCTAGCGCAACGGTTGAAAGCCCCGCGTGCTCGTGTGTCCGTGGCGATTACCGGCGTCGGTAACAGCGAAAC
This sequence comes from Colletes collaris, assembly GCA_030068185.1. Classification (NCBI taxonomy): domain Eukaryota; kingdom Metazoa; phylum Arthropoda; class Insecta; order Hymenoptera; family Colletidae; genus Colletes; species Colletes collaris. Next base: position 200,614 of record JASGYR010000266.1, read on the forward strand.
TCCCTGTAATACGCAAACAGATATTCTGATAAGGTCATGTAAACAAGCCGGCACTGTATACTCTACCACCGCGTTGATCATCAAAAGTCTATCGAAATACTTACCTCCACGCGTTGCACACACTTGCACCTTCGAGCATTTACGCGATCTCGATTTAGCGGATGAAACCCCATTTAGCAACGAACCAATCGAAATGATTATCGGGGCCGATATTTACGGCCTCACTTTGAAGCCCGGAATCCGAACGGGCGCCGCAAATGAACCGGTGGCACAAAACACCACACTCGGTTGGATCCTTTCCGGTCCCGTTTCTGTCAAGCCTACGCCGACCCTTTCCATGATCCCTGCACATCACTGCTCGGCCGTTGAATCGTTGGACACTGAAATTCGTAAATTTTGGGAGATCGAGCAACTCCCCACCACTACAACACTCACTCCTGCGGAACAGGAGTGCGAAAATCATTTTCAAACCACTCACACACGGAGCTCCACAGGACAATACTGTGTCCGTCTTCCATTTATCCGTGGGCCTCCCGTTAATATAGGGTCGTCCCTTTCCGCCGCAAAAACCATGTGGCTTCGCCAAGAGCACCGACTGGAAAATAATTCCGCAATTGCAGACGAGTACGCTAACTTCATGAACGAATACGCGACGCTCCAACACATGCACGAAGTTCTTGATCACACCGATACAACAAATCAAACCGTGTATATCCCGCATCATGCCGTTATACGCGCAAATAGCCTTACGACTCGTCTCCGTGTTGTTTTCAATGCGTCGTGTCACACGTCGAACGGTACGTCGTTGAACGATCACTTACACGTCGGGCCGAAACTACAAACTGAATTGCCCTCCGTTATTTTACAATGGCGATTGCATCGCTTCGTCTATATCGCGGATATCGAAAAGATGTACAGACAAATCCTCGTAGACGAACGCGACACCGATTACCAACGTATTGTTTGGCGCGCGTCCCCGTCGGAACCACTCCAACACTTTCGTCTCCGCACTGTTACATACGGAACAGCATCCGCACCGTATCTCGCCCTCCGCGTTATGAAACAATTAGCCATCGACGAGGGCTCCAATTATCCATTAGCACTTCCGGTACTAAACAACCAAATTTACGTTGACGATTGCGTATTCGGCGCGAACGACGAGATCACTGCGCGGCAAACTCGAGATCAACTCGTCGCACTATTAAAGCAAGCGGGATTCAACCTCCGAAAATGGGCGAGCAATTCCCCAAACCTATTAGCTGATATTACACATCGCGATCAAAGTCCCGCGGAGAATAAAACACTGCAACCCGATGACAAGCTCAAAGTACTCGGCGTCACTTGGAACCGCGAGTCGGACTCCTTTCAGTTTAGTATACAAATTACCGAGATCGTGCCAAAAACTAAACGCGAAATACTATCTACGATAGCTAAACTCTTCGACCCGCTCGGTTGGGTCTAATAACCGCTAAGATTTTCCTACAAAGACTCTGGCTTCTCAAGTGCGAGTGGGACACGTGTATTCCGTCGGAAATCCTTCATGAATGGACTCACTATTATAAGCAACTCATATATCTACAACAGCTATCGGTGCCGCGATGGATCCAGTACGGATCACACACACACACATACGAGTTACATGGATTCGCCGACGCGTCGAATTCCGCGTATGCCGCGGTAGTTTATTTACGTGTAAATACCGTCTCGAATGATGCCTGTGTCTCGCTCCTCGCAGCCAAATCCAAGGTTGCTCCAGTCAAGCCCATGAGCATTCCTCGGTTGGAATTATGCGCCGCTCTCCTTCTCTCCCGTTTGGTACAGTTCATCCAAGCCTCTACTGCTTTCTCCACCATGCCAGTCCACTGCTGGACAGATTCGACAATCGTCCTCACCTGGGTTACGCAACACCCGTCGCGATGGAAAACATTCGTCGCGAATCGCGTCGATGAAATTCAAACGACCTTACCTTCCGCGAAATGGCGGCACGTGTCAACCGCGGATAACCCCGCTGATTGCGCGTCCCGTGGACTGACCGGTGAAAACTTCAACCAGCATCACCTTTGGTGGCAAGGTCCCTCATGGCTGACACGGGCTGAACCCGACTGGCCGAACGATGCTCCTGGTAGAGACTTGTCCGTTCCCCTCGAAGAAAAGCCAATCCCGGTCATACACACACTAACTTCTCCTGATTGGGAGCTGGCGACGAAATATTCCCGGTGGAACAAACTCCTTCGAATCACGGCATATATTCTCCGCTTCATCGCCAAGCTTCGCCCGAAATTCACGCCCAACGCGTCGCGAGACGTCCTTCAACCTACCGACGCACTCTGCGCCGGCGAAATCAAACGGGCACTCGTGTTCTGGTTGAAGTACATTCAACAACGAGTGTTCCCAATCGAATTACGCTGCTTACTAGCCAATCAACCGCTCCCAAAGAAAAGTGTTCTCCTCGCCTTCAACGCGTACCTTTGCGAGGACGGGCTCGTACGAGTCGGCGGCCGCTTGCAAAATTCAATGGATTCCAACATCGCCAAACACCCGATCCTCTTATCCTCCCATCCTCTTGTGGAGCTCCTCGTCCGTTCCGTGCATCAACAAACTTTACACGGGGGCCCGCAACTCACGCTCTCTACTCTCCGCCAGGAATATTGGCTGCTGCGTGCAAAGCCATTCATTCGCGCCGTCCTATATCGCTGCGTCGTGTGTACGCGCGAACGCGCAAACAATGCGCAGGAACTAATGGGTTCTCTTCCGTCCCCTCGCGTGAATCGTGCCGAACGCGCTTTCCTTCACTGCGGGGTAGACTATGCAGGGCCGGTGCTTGTTCGCACCACCGCCGGACGCGGCTTCAAGGCCCGAAAAGCTTATATCGCGCTTTTCGTGTGTCTTCCCACTCGTGCGGTGCACTTAGAACTTGTAAGCGATTACTCGACAGCAGCATTCCTGGCTTGTTTCGACCGATTCTCGGCGCGTCGTGGATTACCGAACACGCTTTATTCCGATAACGGTACGACCTTCCAAGGTGCCGACAAAGAGCTGCACCGTTCGTTTCATGCGGCGACGCGAGACGTTAACCTACGGAATAAACTCGCCAGCGATCAAATAAACTGGATATTCATTCCCCCGTCCGCGCCACATTTCGGTGGTCTGTGGGAGGCCGGAATCCGCAGCACCAAACACCACTTAAAACGATCCATAGGTGCGCACACGTTGACCTTCGAAGAACTATCCACGGTATTATGCCAGCCCGAGGCATGCTTAAATTCTCGCCCGATCGCCCCCATGTCCGATAGAATTGAGGATTATTCCGCACTTACGCCGGGGCATTTCCTCACCGGTTCCGCGATAAACTCGGTTCCAACTCCCACACTGTTGGACGTCCGTGAACAGCGTCTCACTCGCTGGCAACTGCTCCGGCGAATGGCAGAAACATTCTGGCAAGCGTGGTCGCGAGAATATTTACACACATTGCAACAGCGACCGAAATGGCAAATCCGAACTAACCTCGCACAACCAGGGAGAATCGTGCTCCTGCGCAACTCACTCGCACCGCCGTGCAAATGGGAATTGGGCCGTATAACCAAGTGCCATCCCGGCCCCGATGGCATCACACGTGTCGTTACGATCAAAACCGCGCAGAGCGAATACCGACGCCCCATCACGAAACTCAGCTTCTTGCCGGTCGAAATCAACAACGCTGAGCACGCATCCCAAAATGCTAGCCACGCTTAAACGAGGCAGCATGGCGGGCGGCCTCCCCCCTCCTCCGTACCCGTAACTAGCTAATAAGAATTGTAAATCGTAGACTAAGCAAAATTCATGTACATATACTATGTAGGTTAAGTTTCCGATTCCTGATCGTAATCGCATGCGGTCGGATCCTATCGATCCGAGGCGGGCGGTATGTTCAGGAATTAAAAAAGGTTGACCCCGCGTACCACGGGCACCAAATCGAAATGGCCCGTCCCTGGTCGGACGCGGCCCACGCCCGGCTAGGTACGGGTCTGAAATTGTTTCTCCATGCGTGATTAACACGCACGCGCGCGTGCGCGCGCCGCGGTACACGACGTCACAACGTCGATCCAATCGATGATTGGATCGACGTCAAATCAGTTTTTGTGAGACTCGGCGATCCTACAAATACCGGCGTACGACAAGTAAAAACTCTCTCTCGCTGTTCGATTCTCCTAAAAGTACACGAAAAAGATATCCAGTGAACGTGTGTAATTAGTGTCGCCATTTTGTTGTACGTCGCCGAGTCCTTTTCCAGTGCCACGTGCCAACACGTAAAAGTGCAACCGAAATTTAACTGCTCTGATTCTTATAGTAATCCGTGAGCCGCTTACACGCATATCGCGAATACGGCGAATAAACTGGTGCTGATATAACTGTCTGTGACTGTTTAATTTCCTGCAATATCACTCCGCCCCCTTGAAAAAGGGTAAAACTTGCGCCCCGTGGCCTTCCTATTCCTAAAGCCAATAACGCCACGAAACAAACTGCAATCTAACTAAGTAACTGCAAACTGCCTAACTAACTGCAAACAAACTAACTAACTGACAAACTATCTAACTAACTGATAAACTAACTAACTATCTGCAAACTAACTAACAAACTGACAAACTAAGTAACTAACCTCAAACAAACTAACTAACTTACAAAAGTAACTAATATAATGCAAACTAACTAACTAACTGACAAACTAAGTAACTAACCTGAAACAAACTAACTAACTTACAAAAGTAACTTATATAATGCAAACTATATAACAAACTGACAAACGTACTATCTAACTGACAAACTGACTAACTAACTGACAAACTAACTAAATTGCTGCAAACTATCTGACTACATGCAAGCTGGCTAACGATCTGCAAACAAACTAACTAACTAGCTGACAAACTAACTAACCAACTGCAAACTAATTAACAAACTGCAAACTAATTAACTAACTGACAAACTAAATAACTAACTGCAAACAAACTAACTAACTTACAAACAAACTAATATAATGTAAACTAACTAACGAACTTACAAACTAACTAAATATCTGCAAACTATCTAACTAACTGCAAACTAGCTAACTATCTCTAAACAATCTAACTAACTGCAAACTAACGAACTAACAGAAACAAACTATCTAACTGCAAAATAACTAACTAACTGACAAACTAACTAAATAACTGCAAACAACCTAACTAACTGCAAGCAATATAACTGACTGCAAACAAACTAACTAACTGACTGCTAACAAACTAACTAACTGACAAACTAACTAACTGCATACTAAGTAACTAACTGGCAAACTAAATAACTAACTGCAAACAAACTAAATAACATACAAAAGTAACTAATATAATGCAAACTAACCAACAAAGTGACCAACTAACTATCTAACTGACGAACTAACTAACTAACTGACAAACTAACTAACTAACTGCAAAACTAACTAAGTAACTGACAAACTAAATAACTTACAATAGTATGTAATATAATGCAAACTATCTAACAAACTGCAAACTAGCTAACTAACTCTAAACATTCTAACTAACTGCAAACTAGCTAACTATCTGCAAACAATCTAGCTAACTGCAAACTAACTAACTAACTGCAGGCAATCTAACTAACTGCAAACTAAGTATCTAACCGGCAAACAATCTAACTAACTGCAAACTAACTATCTAACAGCAAACTAACTAACTAACTGACACTCTAACTAACTAACTGCAAACTAACTAACTAACTGACAAACTAAATAACTAACTGCTAGCAAACTAACTAACTGACAATCTAACTAAATAACTGCAAACTACCTAACTAACTGCAAATTAGCTAACTATCTCCAAACAATCTAACTAACTGCAAACTAACAAACTAACTGACAAACTAACAAATTACCTGCAAACTAATTAACTAACTGACAAACTAAATAACTAGCTGCACGGAATCTAACTGACTGTATACTAACTAACTAACTGCAAACAATCTAACTAACTGCAAACTGAGTAACTATCTGACAAACTAACTAACTAACTGACAAACTAACTAACTAACTGCAAGCTAAATAACTGACTGACAAACGAACTAACTTACTGCAAACTAACTAACCAACTGACAAACTAACTAAGTAACAGCAGGCTAACTAACTAACTGCAAAATAACTAACTAACTGACAAACTAACTAACTAACCGGAAACAAACAAACTAACTTACAAAAGTAACTAATATAATGCAAACTATATAACAAACTGACAAACTAACTATCTAACTGACAAACTGACTAACTAACTGACAAACTAACTAAATTGCTGCAAACTATCTAACTACATGCAAGCTGGCTAACGATCTGCAAACAATCTAACTAACAGCAAACTAACTAACTAACTGACAAGCTAACTAACTAACTGCAAACTAACTAATTAACTGCAAACTAACTAACTAACTGACAAATTAACTAATTTACTGCAAACTAAGTGACTAACTGAAAACTAAATAACTAATATACTATCTAAATAACAAATTACCGAAACAAACTAACTAACTAACTGCAAACTAACTAACTAGCTGACAAACTAACTATCTAACTGATAAACTAACTAGCTAACCGCAAACCAACTAACTAACTGACAATCTAACTATCTAACTGATAAACTAACTAACTAACTGCAAACCAACTAACTAACTGCAAACTAACAAACGAACTAACTGACACAGTAACTAATTTACTTCAAACTGAATATCTGACTGACAAACTAACTAACTAACTGATAAACTAACTATATAACTGCAAACTATCTAAGTAACTGCACACTAGCTAACTATCTGCAAACAATCTAACAAACTGCAAACTAGCTAACTAACTGACAAACTAACTAACTAACTGACAAACTAACTACCTTACTGCGAACTAAGTAACTAACTTACAAACTAACTAACTAACTGCAAACTAACTAACTACCTGCAAGCAATCTGAGTAACTGCAAACTAAGTAACTAACTGCAAACAATCTAACTGACTGCAAACTGAGTAACTATCTGACAAACTAACTAACTAACACCAAACTAACTAACTAACTGCAAACTAGCTAACCATCTGCAATCAATCTTACTAACTGCAAACTAAATAACTAACTGACACTCTAACTAACTAACGGCAAACTAACTAACTAACTGACAAACTAACTAACTAACAGACAAACTAACTAACTGACTGCAAACTAACTAACTAACTGACAAACTATATAACTAACTGCTAAAAGCTAACTAAAATAGAAGCTAACTAATATAATGCAAACTACCTAAATAAAAATGACAAATAAACTATCTAACTCACAAACAAACTAACTAACTGACAAACTAACTAAATAACTGCAAACTAACTAACGAACTAACACACAATGTAACTAATTTACTGCAAACTATGTAACTAACTGCAAACTAACTATCAAACCGCAAACAAGCTATCTAACTGCAAACAATCTAACTAACTGCAAACGAACTAACTAACTTACAAACTAACTGACTAACTGCAAACTAACTAACTACCTGCAAGCAATCTGAGTAACTGCAAACCAAGTAACTATCTGCAAACAATCTAACTGACTGCAAACTGAGTAACTATCTGACAAACTAACTAACTAACACCAAACTAACTAACTAACTGCAAACTAGCTAACTATCTGCAATCAATCTTACTAACTGCAAACTAACTAACTAACTGACAAACTAAATGACAAACTGCGAACAAACTAACTAACTGCAATCTAGCTAACTATTATAATGCAAACTAACTACCTAACTAACAAACTAACTATCTAACTGCCAAAGTCACTGACTAACAGAAAACTAACTAGCTAACTGCAAACAAAGTAACAAACTGACAAACTAATTATGTAACTGATAAACTAACTAACTAACAGCTAACTAACTAACAATCTGGTAAACTACCTATATAACTGGCAAACTAACTAGAAAACTGCAAGCATTCTAACTAACTGCAAACTAGCTAACTATCTACAAGCAATCTAACTAACTGCGAACTAGCTAAGTATCTGCAAACAATCTAGCTAAATGCAAACCAACTAACTAACTGCAAGCAATCTAACTGACTGCAAACTAACTAACTAACCGGCAAACAATCTAACTAACTGCAATCTAACTATCTATCAGCAAACTAACTAACTAACTGACAAACTAACTAACTAACTGCAAACCAACTAACTAACTGACAAACTAAATAACTAACTGCTAACATACTAACTAACTTCGAAGAAACTAACTAACATACAAACTAACTAATATAATGCAAACTACCTAAATAAAACTGACAAACATACTATCTAACTCACAAACAAACTAATTGACTGACAAACTAAATATATAACTGCAAACTGTCTAACTAACTGCAAACTACCTAACTACCTGCAAGCCATGTAACTGACTGGAAACTAACTAATAAACTGCAAACTATCTAACTAACTGCAAACCAACTAACTATCTGCAAACTAACTATCTAACAGCAAACTAACTAACTAATTGGCAAACTAACTAACTAACTACAAACTGACTAACTATCAGACAAACTAAATAACTAACTGCAAACAATCTAACTAACTGACAAACTAACTAACTAACCGGAAACAAACAAACTAACTTACAAAAGTAACTAATATAATGCAAACTATATAACAAACTGACAAACTAACTATCTAACTGACAAACTGACTAACTAACTGACAAACTAACTAAATTGCTGCAAACTATCTAACTACATGCAAGCTGGCTAACGATCTGCAAACAATCTAACTAACAGCAAACTAACTAACTAACTGACAAGCTAACTAACTAACTGCAAACTAACTAATTAACTGCAAACTAACTAACTAACTGACAAATTAACTAATTTACTGCAAACTAAGTGACTAACTGAAAACTAAATAACTAATATACTATCTAAATAACAAATTACCGAAACAAACTAACTAACTAACTGCAAACTAACTAACTAGCTGACAAACTAACTATCTAACTGATAAACTAACTAGCTAACCGCAAACCAACTAACTAACTGACAATCTAACTATCTAACTGATAAACTAACTAACTAACTGCAAACCAACTAACTAACTGCAAACTAACAAACGATCTAACTGACACAGTAACTAATTTACTTCAAACTGAATATCTGACTGACAAACTAACTAACAAACTGATAAACTAACTATATAACTGCAAACTATCTAAGTAACTGCACACTAGCTAACTATCTGCAAACAATCTAACAAACTGCAAACTAGCTAACTAACTGACAAACTAACTAACTAACCGGAAACAAACAAACTAACTTAAAAAAGTAACTAATATAATGCAAACTATATAGCAAACTGACAAACTAACTATCTAACTGACAAACTGACTAACTAACTGACAAACTAACTAAATTGCTGCAAACTATCTTACTACATGCAAGCTGGCTAACGATCTGGAAACAATCTAACTAACAGCAAACTAACTAACTAACTGACAAGCTAACTAACTAACTGCAAACTAACTAATTAACTGCAAACTAACTAACTAACTGACAAATTAACTAATTTACTGCAAACTAAGTGACTAACTGAAAACTAAATAACTAATATACTATCTAAATAACAAATTACCGAAACAAACTAACTAACTAACTGCAAACTAACTAACTAGCTGACAAACTAACTATCTAACTGATAAACTAACTATCTAACCGCAAACCAACTAACTAACTGACAATCTAACTATCTAACTGATAAACTAACTAACTAACTGCAAACCAACTAACTAACTGCAAACTAACAAACGAACTAACTGACACAGTAACTAATTTACTTCAAACTGAATATCTGACTGACAAACTAACTAACTAACTGATAAACTAACTATATAACTGCAAACTATCTAAGTAACTGCACACTAGCTAACTATCTGCAAACAATCTAACAAACTGCAAACTAGCTAACTAACTGACAAACTAACTAACTAACTGACAAACTAACTACCTTACTGCGAACTAAGTAACTAACTTACAAACTAACTATCTAACTGCAAACTAACTAACTACCTGCAAGCAATCTGAGTAACTGCAAACTAAGTAACTAACTGCAAACAATCTAACTGACTGCAAACTGAGTAACTATCTGACAAACTAACTAACTAACACCAAACTAACTAACTAACTGCAAACTAGCTAACCATCTGCAATCAATCTTACTAACTGCAAACTAAATAACTAACTGACACTCTAACTAACTAACGGCAAACTAACTAACTAACTGACAAACTAACTAACTAACAGACAAACTAACTAACTGACTGCAAACTAACTAACTAACTGACAAACTATATAACTAACTGCTAAAAGCTAACTAAAATAGAAGCTAACTAATATAATGCAAACTACCTAAATAAAAATGACAAACAAACTATCTAACTCACAAACAAACTAACTAACTGACAAACTAACTAAATAACTGCAAACTAACTGTTTTGTGCGTGATGCGGCGGGCTGGTTCGCCCTTTGCAGAAGGACTGGACGTCGAGGTTTAATTGAAGAAACAGACGTTGACCGTTTATAATTTTAATGTATCACTAATTCACATGAATAAACAAACGAGCACACCGAAAATATAACAAATTAACAGATTAACAAATTAACAAGTAATCACGGAAATTGAGAGGCGAGTTTCGCCAGAATTCGTTCAAAACTTCGGTTTGGTACGGTTAAGGTCACCGTTGTAGCACAATGCTGGATTTTGTTGACTGTTAAAACGTTCGGAGATCGCGCAATGCGATCCGGCTCAGCCAAGCGTTACAAGCGAAATCGGCCGAATTTTAGCGAAGCGCGAGCACGATCGCACGGGCGCTCGCGCATGCCCGCTAGCGCGGGACATTCCAATTTAGCCGGCGGAGAGCGCGACGGTCGACGGAATGTTCTGTACGACAAAACGGAACACACCGCCCCCCTGTTGAATGAATTCATTCAACAGTAGTACTACGCAGTGATCGTAATGAGTGACGAAGTGAAATGGTGTTGACATGAGTGTGCGAATTGCGACGCAGTAAGTACAATTACATTCTAATCTAACTTAAGTCTACATTGAGTTACATCTAAGGTGCAAAATAACATTGACGCTTATTTGAGGTTCGTTTCGTTCGTAGTGTCTGCGTGAATCGACACGGGAAGGAAGCACAATTTTGCCAGTGGTCGTTTGTATGTGGATTGTGCGGTTCTTATCGTGACGACGCGTACGAGACCGTCGCTTCCCGGGTGGCAATCGACTATACGTCCGAGTTCCCATTTACACGGCGGAAGGTTCGGATTGCGTAGAAGTACAAGCTGGCCTACTTTGGTTAAGTTTTGAATAGTGTGCCATTTTGGGCGCTGGAAAAGCGTGTGTAAGTAGTCGTGTTGCCACGAGTTCCACAGTTTTTCGGTCAATTTCTGCAGAAGTTGCCATCGAGACAGTCTGTTTTCTTTTATGTGTAGGACACTGGGCTCAGGTTGAGCGAGAAGGGGGGCCGATAAGGAAATGGCCTGGTGTTAAGACAGCGTAGTCTTCGAGGCAATCCGACATGCTTCCCAACGGCCTAGAGTTCAGACACGCTTCGACCCGACACAGCAGCGTCGCTAGTTCCTCAAAGGTCAACGTATGAGACCCGATGGTACGTTTTAGGTGATACTTGAGGCTCTTCACGGCAGCTTCCCAGAGTCCTCCAAAGTGAGGTGCGTTGGGAGGTAGAAAATGCCATGAGATCCCTTTTGAGGCTATGAAATTGTTAAAATTTGGATCTCTAGTTGCGGATTTGTAGGCTAACGCTAGTTCCCGGTTCGCGCCATGAAATGTCGTGCCATTATCGGAATAAATTGAGGTTGGGAGACCGCGTCGCGATACAAAGCGATGGTAAGCTGCTATGAAGGCCTGTGAACTATAATCACTGACGAGCTCAATGTGGACTGCTTTTATGGTCAAGCAAACGAAGATCGCAATATATGCTTTTACAGACTTATGGCCGCGGCCCGGTGTCGCGCGGACTTGAATCGGGCCTGCATAGTCGACTCCGGTATGGGTGAATGGCGGTTCCACCCTGTCAACTCGCGGAGCCGGCAAGGAACCCATGAGCTCTTGTGGTATGGCAGCCCTTTCGCGAGTGCACGCCACGCACCGATAAAGGACAGCTCGGATGGTTGTTTTCGCTCGGATGATCCAGTAGTGGTTCCGGAGGTAGGAAAGAGTGAGTTGGAGGCCGGCGTGAAGGAGTTGCCGATGCGTACTTTCAATTAGGAGGGTTAAGAGTGGATGAGCCTTTAAAATGATAGGGGTTTTAGCTGTTTCAGGTAATCGTGCATTGGAGAGGCGACCTCGTGCGCGGATTATACCGTCCGACCCAAGGAAGGGGTTGAGAGGACGAAGGTGACTCGATTTCGACACCGTTTGAGCGTTGCGGAGAACCTTCATTTCTGTCGAGAAGACCTCACCTTGGATTCGCCGCAACCAAAATAATTCGGACCAGTGAATCTCATTGGGACTCAGAATGGAGAGAGACGCCTTGGTTGACGGAGTAGGTTGGGTGAGTGCATCCCGTTTGTTGAGTTGTGCGCGAATATTGTCTACGAACCGCTTAATATAAGCGGTTACTCTAAGTAATTTTGGCCACGAGGAGTATCGGTTTTCTAACTTCCAGTGGACCGCAGTAGCGGTCAGGATCTTAACTGTTTGGACCCTTTCCTCCTGTGAGGCCGCGGGAGCACTTTCGAAGCTTGAATGCGGCCACTCCTTAGGATCTTTCTGAAGCCAGTGAGGTCCGGACCACCATAATCGGTGAGATTTTAATTCCGATAACGAGATTCCCCGGGACGCACAATCCGCTGGATTGTCACCTGTTGGAACGTGATGCCAGCGTGATTGCGGTATAAGGTTTTGAATCTTGGCGACGCGGTTTGCCACAAAGTTTTCCACCGGGATGGTGATTGATTCACCCAGGTTAGGGTTATTTGAGAATCCGTCCAACAGTGACAATCCATCGGCTTGTTCATGAGGGACGTTTGAATAAACTTTATCAAGCGAGCTAGGAGGAGGGCCGCGCATAACTCCAAGCGAGGAACGCTGACAGTTTTCAATGGAGCGACGCGACTTTTGGCCATGAGAAGTGTCGAACTTACTGTACCATCTTCAAGAGTACTCCTGAGATAGACAACGGCCGCGTATGCCTTAGTAGAGGCGTCAGAAAAGCCGTGAAGGATTTGTGTTGTGAAGACTTTTGGTGAGATTTTCCGAGGAATTGTAAGTGATTGGAACTCGGGAAATTCGGAACAAAATAAGTGCCATTCCTGAAGATAGTCTTGCGGAACGACGTCATCCCAGTCGCACTTCAGGGACCATAACTGTTGGATGAGGATTTTGGCCAGTACTACGAATGGAGCGACCCAACCCATTGGATCAAATAATTTAGCTATTGCAGAAAGTATTTCGCGTTTGGTGGAAATTTGGGCGTTTGGCCTTACTGCGTGAAACTGAAAATGGTCAGTTAAGGGGTTCCACGTTAGGCCTAGAACGGAAATCTTCTCGTCCGGTTGAAGTGATTTACTCACTGCTAGACCATGATTGTCGTCGTCAATATCAGATAACAGCCTGCTATCGTTGCTCGCCCATTTGCGTAGCGAAAAACCTCCCTTTTGGAGCAATTGTACGGTTTGGTCGCGGATCAGGCGCAATGACGTTAGGTCGTCACTTCCGAAGAGGAAATCATCAACGTACGCTTGATAGCCTAGAATTTGAACGGCGTAAGGGTATGAAGAGCCTTCGTCCTCGATTAGTTGTTTTAGGACTCGAAGAGCGAGATACGGTGCTGGGGTAGTTCCATAAGTTACCGTTAGCAGTTGGTACTCGTCAATGGGCGCAAGAGGAGATTCGCGCCAAAGGATTCGTTGAAAATCGACGTCCTGGGGTGCACTTGGATTTGCCGATACATTTTTGCAATGTCGGCCGAGTATACATACTGGAACTGGCGCCAACGAAGAAGGATTGCAGTAAGGTCTTGCTGAAGTTTCGGCCCACTGTGCAAGTGGTGATTGAGAGATTTGCCGTTGGATGTGCGGCTAGAGGCATTGAACACAACGCGAAGACGCGTCGTTTGACTTGTCTGGCGAGTGACATGATGGTGTGGAATATAATAAACTAGAGGGGATGATTTGGGCGAAAATGGGTCGACCTTTCGCATATGCCCAAGAGACGCGTATTCAGAAAGAAATTCGTGGTACTCGCGTTGAGAAACGGGGTCCCTTTTTAGGCGGTTCTCTAAGGATCGCAAACGGTTCAGCGCTCCCGTTTTAGAATCCCCGAGTTGGATGGGCACGTCGTCCCGGAACGGCAATCGAACTATATAACGGCCCTCTGAGGTTCTTGAATGCGTTTCGACGAAATGACGCTCGCAATTTTGTTCGTCAGGTGTCAGCGTCGCGGGATTGGGAAGGTCCTCGAGCTCCCAAAATCGGCGGAGATTTTGATCGAGGTCTTCAAGGACGGACAAATGGTGGATGTGGACGGGATCAGGACCGGAATCCGTTTGGAAGGGACCGGACAGGATCCAACCCAAGGTTGTCCTTTGCGCTGCCGGCGCACACTCCGACCCTTGTATGACGCCTTGGAGGAGGAGCTGGCCGTATACATCAGCTCCAATTATAATGTCTATTGGATCAGAGCTCATAGGATCCTTGTCGGCAAGATTTAACCCTGCAAAGTGAGACCATGTAACGTTTTGTTTTTGGCGTAATGGGACATACCTGGTTAACGTGTGCATTATAATCGCGGTAGTCGAATATGCAGGCTCGTTCTTTTCTGACGGTGTAATTGATATGGACGCTACCTGGTGTGCGAAGGAATGTTTTTCGCCGATCCCACTAATGCGTGTGTATTGCGATGTTCGTTTTAGACGGAGCATTTGGGCTAAATTTTCCGTGATGAGCGTCGCTGCTGATCCTTGGTCGAGAAGCGCTCTTGCGGTGACGCACCTTCCTTGAGGAGAATGCACCTGTATTCGCGCTGTTGAAAGGAGAACTGCGAATTTAAACGGTGAGTTTGACGCTAAGTTTGAACTTATTTCTATTGGTTTTGTTGAAATCGGAGAACCTGTCCTTGACGCTGCGACCGTGGAATTGTTGTTGACTGGGAAATGCAGCAGCGTGTGATGCCGCTGATGGCATTCCTTACAACAATGTGGATTTTGGCATTGTGCCGTAGAATGACTGAATGAAAAGCAATTTACGCAACGGTTGTGTTGTTTGATTAATTGATAGCGCTCGGAAGGCGATTTTCCTAAAAATTCGGAACATTGATAAATTAAATGGTTTTGTTTGCAGAGAGCACACGACATTTTGCTGGTGGCGGTTGAATGCGCGTGAAAGGTTTTCGGCAGAATTGGCTTCGGTTTTTCGAGGTCACACGGTTTGTCGCGTTTCGTCATCGGCATGGCTTCCAATGCGCGAATTCTTTTTTCGAGGAATGCATCGAATTCGCGGTACGTGGGAAACACGTTCGTGTCACCCAGGCTGAACTCCCACGCTTTTCGCGTCGCGCGATCTAATTTTTGGGTGCCGAGATAAACAATAATGTCGCTCCAGTGGTCGACTGGCCTGCCAAGGTTTCGTAGCATTTCAGTTGACATATTAATTTTATCACGCAACGCTCGAAGTTCAAATTGTGTTTCGGACAAAACGGTCGGTAATGTAAACAACACATTCAAATGTGTGGATATGAGTCGGCGCTTGTTTTCGTAACGAGACGTTATTATTTTCCACGCGACTTCAAAATTATGGTCTGTGACCGGTAGGTGACTCACCGCAAGGCTCGCTTCGCCCTTCAACGACGCTTGCAAAAAATGGAGGCGCTCCACGTTGGATAAGGACTGGTTGTCGATGACCATAGAGGTGAAACGGTCCCGGTAACTTTCCCAATGTTCAAATGCACCCTCGAACGTTGGAAGGTTGATCCTGGGAAGATGGGCCGTTGGATGTTGCGTCACGACGTTTGAATTGTGACCGTTGGCCGCTGCGGGATCCGGTGGAGGTGACACTCCCACGAGGACTTCCGCCATAAAATCCAACGCCTCTTGGTATTTTTCTTCGCATGTTGAGAATAGGTCGTCCACGAAGTAGGTGTGTGTGGCCTTCATTTTATGGTCGGCCATCGCTGATATTTTTGCGTCCAAATCTTGGCATTGGGCAAAAGTTTCTTTGACCATCGCCATGCGGTTTTGCGTAATGGCGACGGTCATTTTTGCCTGACCCAATTTTTTGAAATTGGTAAGTGCTCGCTCGATGGAACGCATCGCTTGAGACTGTTTATGTGTCAGTTCTTCCATTGTATTAATCTTGTTTGTAGATTGGCTTCTTCCTCGACTCAAATCCGGCTCGAAGGACCAAAATGTTTTGTGCGTGATGCGGCGGGCTGGTTCGCCCTTTGCAGAAGGACTGGACGTCGAGGTTTAATTGAAGAAACAGACGTTGACCGTTTATAATTTTAATGTATCACTAATTCACATGAATAAACAAACGAGCACACCGAAAATATAACAAATTAACAGATTAACAAATTAACAAGTAATCACGGAAATTGAGAGGCGAGTTTCGCCAGAATTCGTTCAAAACTTCGGTTTGGTACGGTTAAGGTCACCGTTGTAGCACAATGCTGGATTTTGTTGACTGTTAAAACGTTCGGAGATCGCGCAATGCGATCCGGCTCAGCCAAGCGTTACAAGCGAAATCGGCCGAATTTTAGCGAAGCGCGAGCACGATCGCACGGGCGCTCGCGCATGCCCGCTAGCGCGGGACATTCCAATTTAGCCGGCGGAGAGCGCGACGGTCGACGGAATGTTCTGTACGACAAAACGGAACACTAACTAACGAACTAACACACAATGTAACTAATTTACTGCAAACTATGTAACTAACTGCAAACTAACTATCAAACCGCAAACTAGCTATCTAACTGCAAACAATCTAACTAACTGCAAACGAACTAACTAACTTACAAACTAACTGACTAACTGCAAACTAACTAACTACCTGCAAGCAATCTGAGTAACTGCAAACTAAGTAACTATCTGCAAACAATCTAACTGACTGCAAACTGAGTAACTATCTGACAAACTAACTAACTAACACCAAACTAACTAACTAACTGCAAACTAGCTAACTATCTGCAATCAATCTTACTAACAGCAAACTAACTAACTAACTGACAAACTAAATGACAAACTGCGAACAAACTAACTAACTGCAATCTAGCTAACTATTATAATGCAAACTAACTACCTAACTAACAAACTAACTATCTAACTGCCAAAGTCACTGACTAACAGAAAACTAACTAGCTAACTGCAAACAAAGTAACAAACTGACAAACTAATTATGTAACTGATAAACTAACTAACTAACAGCTAACTAACTAACAATCTGGTAAACTACCTATATAACTGGCAAACTAACTAGAAAACTGCAAGCATTCTAACTAACTGCAAACTAGCTAACTATCTACAAGCAATCTAACTAACTGCGAACTAGCTAACTATCTGCAAACAATCTAGCTAAATGCAAACCAACTAACTAACTGCAAGCAATCTAACTGACTGCAAACTAACTAACTAACCGGCAAACAATCTAACTAACTGCAATCTAACTATCTATCAGCAAACTAACTAACTAACTGACAAACTAACTAACTAACTGCAAACCAACTAACTAACTGACAAACTAAATAACTAACTGCTAACATACTAACTAACTTCGAACAAACTAACTAACATACAAACTAACTAATATAATGCAAACTACCTAAATAAAACTGACAAACAGACTATCTAACTCACAAACAAACTAATTGACTGACAAACTAAATATATAACTGCAAACTGTCTAACTAACTGCAAACTACCTAACTACCTGCAAGCCATGTAACTGACTGGAAACTAACTAATAAACTGCAAACTATCTAACTAACTGCAAACCAACTAACTATCTGCAAACTAACTATCTAACAGCAAACTAACTAACTAATTGGCAAACTAACTAACTAACTACAAACTGACTAACTATCAGACAAACTAAATAACTAACTGCAAACAATCTAACTAACTGACAAACTAACTAACTAACTGCAAACTAAATAACTAATTTACAAACTAACTAACTAACTGCAAACTAAATTACTACCTTACAAACTAACTAACTAACTGTAAGCAATCTAACTAACTGCAAACTAACTAACTAACTGCAAGCAATCTAAACAACTGCAACCAAACTAATTAACCGGCAAACTAACTAACTAACTGCAAACTAAGTAATTAACTGACAATCTAACTAGAAAACTGCAAGCAATCTAACTAACTGCAACCTAGATAACTATCTGAAAACAATCTAACTAACTGCAAACTAACTAATTAACTGCAAATTAACTGTAGCGGTTAAACATCGCGCCAATGTGCCGCGACCATCGTGCTACCTCGCGCCGGTTTTAGCGACCTCGAGACCGCTAACGAGGTGCGCACGCTTTTTGAACTTAATTACCGTTTAGCAACCAAACCGACCACACGTGCTTATAACCAACCAAACAGTGATTTCTCAACGCCTTAAACCGAGTTTATTTAAAACCAGTGCATTGTGTTTACGTTATATGTTTATTACGCAGTAATTTTCATTGTGACTATTGTATAGAAATACAAAAGAATTGACGTGAGCTGTTCTCTTTCGATTTCCGCCAATAATCCGATTTCTCCTCTGGACGTCAACTCTCTTTTTGGAAGAGATCCCAGCCTTCCCGTTAATCTTCATTACCAAACCGAAACATTGGTCGAGGACTTCGAGATTGACGTCGAGGAAAAGGAATCGAACGACCGTTTATCTGAAAGAGAATCCAACCGTTAACGACCATGAGTTCGCTTGAAGAACTATTTTATAAACAAACACAAGCAATGTTGTCAGTCGAACGAGCGCTTGCCAATTTCAAAAAACTGGGTCAATCCAAAATGACCGCTACCATTTCACAAAATCGAATCGGACTGCTGAAGGAAGCATTTCATCAGTGTCAAGACTGGGATGCAAAACTTGCAGCCAGTGTCGATCCGAAGACGAAAGCCACCATTCTGTATTTCGCCGAAGACCATTTCTCCAGATGCGAGGACAACTTCCAGGAAGCCCTCGACTTTCGGGGCGCACTGGTGGAGGGCCAAGCGTCTCGCGGAGGAGGGGTCTTAACGCGTCGTCGACCGGATCAGAGGGATGGGGATGACGGTGGCGGTCCATAAGACCGAGGTGATAGCGTTCCATTCACATCGGCAGGATCCGCCACACCCTCTGATCCGCGTGGGTGAGGCTAATATCGAGGTGAAGCCCCAGATAAGGTATCTGGGGCTGCTCCTCGATAGCCACTGGCGCTTCGAGGAGCATTTCCGCTGCCTGGTCCCCCGGCTGGAGAGGATGGTCGGGGCTTTGGGCCGGATTCTGCCCAACCTGAGGGGCCCGGCGGGCCGAGTTCGCCGCCTCTATGTGGCAATGGTTCAGTCGGTGGTCCTATACGGGGCCCCCGTCTGGGCGGACGACCTGGCGGCCTCCCGGCGCGGCATGACTATGCTGCGTCGTGTGCAGAGACGGATGGCTCTAAGGGTCGTCCGCGGGTACCGGACCGTGTCACATGAGGCGGCGACGGTTCTTGCGGGGATGCCGCCCATGGATCTCCTCGCGCGGTCGCACGCGATGATGTATCGTCACCGCGTCGACCGTCGCGCGGGGGTGAGGGCGGTCCCGGGTGTGCAGGAACCTGCTTGGGGCGAGTTGAAGCGCCAGGCCCGGCAGTCCGTGGTGCACGCGTGGCAAGAGCGGTTGGCTCTGCCTACCGCGGGGCACCGGACAGTCGGGGCTGTTCTTCCACTCCTATGTGAGTGGCTGGACAGAGGCCATGGAAGCCTCACTTACAGGATGGCACAGGTGTTCTCGGGGCATGGCAGCTTCGGGAGATACCTGTGCCGGATAGGGAAGGAGCCGACGGCGCGTTGCTGCCATTGTGACGCTGAGCAGGACACGGCGGAACATACCCTCGAGGTATGCGCTGCATGGGAGGGTGAGCGCCGTGTCCTGATCGGCGTCATCGGGCGGGATGTCTCGCTGCCGGGCATGGTACGCGCCATGCTCGGCAGCGAGGAGAAGTGGAGGGCCGTGGCCTCCTTCTGCGAAATCGTAGTGTTGCAGAAGGAGACCGCGGGAAGGGAGCGCGAGAGCGTCGCCTGGGTGTCAGGCGACGCGGGCGTCCCCCTCGGCGTGGCGCATGACCCGGGCTGGGAGGGGGGTCCTGATAGGAGCCCCCTCCCGCCAGGCGGCGCAGGGTCGGACCGGATGGGGTGGCATTGCCTCCTGTCCGGGTCCGGCGCACGGAGCGGCACCCTCGGTGGCCTGGTGCGGCCGTTAGCTGGGGCTCGCAGCCGCAGGCCTCTAAAACGCGGCCCCGGGACGGATGGCGGCAGGACGATGTGGCCTCGTCCTGCTTCTATGAGACAGGGCGATTACCGGGGGGACCGTTTGTCCCCCCGCGGGTGGGCGCAAAGCGCGGGCACGGGGAGGATACCGGAAGTATACTTCGAGCGATTCCCGGTATCCTCCCAAATCGTGCGGAAGGGTCACCGTGGGGTTTTTAGTGGGTAGGTCCCGCGCCCGTTATAATGGGCGCGGGGAATCCCACACACCCCTCCCGCAACTCCCCAAAGAGGTGGGAAGGAGTCTTTCGAAGATTTTCCCCACGAAAAAAAAAAAAAAAAAAAAAAAAGCCCTCGACTTCATGGCCGAAATGCTCTCAAGAGTCGCACCTCCACCCGAGACGCCAGCTGCAAACGAACATTCTTCAAATTCCGTGACGTCACGACCAACGGTTCACCTTCCCAGGATCAGTCTTCCAACGTTCGAAAGAGAGTTCGGGGAGTGGGAGAGCTTCCGGGACAGGTTCACCTCTAGGGTCATAAACAACGAGGCGCTGTCGAACGTGGAGCGCCTACACTTTTTATGCTCGTCGCTCAAGGGCGAAGCCAACCGAACCGTGAGCCATTTACCTATAACCGATAATAATTTTACTGCCGCGTGGAAAACAATCACATCGCGTTACGAAAATAAGCGACGTCTTATAACAACTCATTTGAATACGTTGTTTTCTCTACCGTCAATTTCGTCCGAAACGTCAACAGAACTTCGACCGTTACGTGACCAAATCAATATCACCGTTCAAATGCTCCGTAACCTTGGTCGGCCTGTCGACTCGTGGAGTGATATAATAGTTTATATCGGTGTACAAAAATTAGATCGCGCAACCCGTAAAGCGTGGGAGTTTAATTTAGGTGACACTTCCGAGTATCCGACTTATAACGAATTTGATGCGTTTCTGGAAAAAGAATTCACGCGCTAGAAGCGATGCCGTCAATGAAACGCGAAAAACAACCTGAATATGACAGAACAAAATTTAGTCGCTCCAAACCAGTTACAGCACTTGCTACAACAACAAACCCATTATCATGCGCGGTCTGTAAACAGCACCATCTTATTTACCAATGCCCTAGTTTTTTAGCAAAAACTCCACACGAGCGATACACGATCATCCGAAAACAAGAACGATGCATTAATTGTTTTTCATCGACACACTCGACTACACAATGCAAGAGCGCTCATTGTTGCAAGGAGTGCCAGTCGAAACATCATACCTTGTTACATTTTCGCAATACCAATGACGCCTCCAATGCCGCACAAAGGACGAGTCCCGCCGCCTCCGATCACGAAGTAACGAACGTTTTAAATCAAGCCTCCAATAAACCGATCAAAACAAACATTATCCTTTCTACAGCTAGAGGTCGAGTGCGCTCACGGAATGGCCGGTGCATTGTTGTAAGAGCGTTACTCGATCAAGGCTCAGCAGCAACACTCATTACCGAGTCCTTAGCTCAACTACTTCGTCTCGATAAATCGACACAATTTACAAAGATTAGTGGCATCGGAGAGACTCAGTCCTTTGCACGTTACGTCGCACCAATCGTTCTCACACCGCTAGAGAGATCCGAACCGGCATATACAGCGCACGCGATCATAATTGAAAAACTCGCGAGGTATGTACCACCGCGTTCGAACTTATCAACTAAATGGTCCCACCTTTCAGGGCTCAATGTAGCGGATAAGGATCCCATGAGCTCCGAACCAATCAGTTTAATAATTGGAGCCGATATCTACGGACAGCTTCTTCTGTAGGGGGTGAGGAAAGGCCCAGCGTACGCACCCACAGCCCAAAACACCACGCTCGGCTGGATTCTTTCCGGACCTCTTTCTTCTACAAGTGAGTCCTCAATCCATCTTCACCATCTTACTATCCTTGACCGCCTAGATCAGAACCTCAGAAAGTTCTGGGAGCTTGAGGATATTCCAGTCTCGAGCCTGTTAACACCGGATGAGAAAAATTGTAAAATTCATTTTCGAAAAACACATTCGCGAAACATCACGGGTCAGTACATAGTCCGATTGCCATTTATTTGCGAGCCTCCAATTCCATTAGGCGAATCCCGGCCCGGAGCCTTAAGCAGCCTCCGCGCTGTAGAGAATCGTTTTCACCGAAACCATACTCTCCAGACCGAATATCGTGCGTTTCTCAAGGAATATCAATCTCTTGGGCATATGAGAAAAGTCGAATCTCCACAACAACCGAGTAACCAAGTTTATTACATCCCTCATCACGCCGTATTCCGCCAAACCAGTAAAACAACACGTCTTCGTGTCGTGTTCAATGCCTCCAGGAGGACTTCCAATGGTCAATCACTCAATGACCACTTGCATAGTGGTCCCAAATTACAGCAAGACCTAGCATCAATTCTTTTGCGATGGCGCCAATTCCAATTCGTATATTCCGCCGACATAGCAAAAATGTACAGACAAATCCGCGTCGATGACCACGATGTAAATTTCCAACGAATTCTCTGGCGTGAATCTCCCTCAGATCCTGTCGAAGAATATCAACTCCTTACCGTAACCTATGGCACAACTCCAGCACCTTATTTGGCCCTTCGTGTCCTCAAACAGCTGATCGAGGACGAGGGATCAAAGTACCCTCATGCAGTTCCAGTCCTAAACGATCAGGTGTACGTTGACGACTTTCTTTTCGGAAGTGACAGCATAGCTTCGCTCCTCCAAATTCGAATCCAAACGACGGCCCTGTTAGCTCAAGGTGGGTTTTCGTTGAGGAAATGGGCAAGTAACCACTCCGAACTCCTTTCTGACATCGATCCTTCGGAGCACGGCCTTGCGTTAGGCAAATCCCTGAACGACCACGAAAGCACGTCCGTCCTCGGTTTGATTTGGAATCCCGGGCTTGATCAATTTCAATTCCAAGTTCAAGTCGAACCTGTCGCAAACAGCCATATGACCAAACGCATGATCCTTTCTTCAGTAGCAAAAATTTTTGACCCCCTGGGATGGATCACCCCTTTCGTAATTTCCGGAAAGATTCTTATTCAACGACTATGGTCGTTGAAGTCCGATTGGGATGATTATGTCCCACAAGAAATCCAAACCGAATGGCAATTTCTTTGTCGCCAGTTATCGGAGCTGAAACACTTGTCAATCCCATAAAAATTGTCGACGAGCATCCAAACAGATCAAAGCCTCCATGGCTTTGCCGACGCATCAACAGCAGCATATGGTGCCGTCGTTTATGTCCTTAACGTTCTTCAAGATGGCTCCGTCTGTGTCAGGCTCGCCATGGCCAAATCTCGTGTGGCCCCTGTGAAAACAGTTAGTGTTCCTCGCTGAGAGTTATGCGCTGCACTTCTGCTCGCACGCCTGTTAAAGTTTGTCCAAACCGCATTGAAACGTCAGGTGGAATGCCACTGTTGGACAGATTCGAGCATAACGCTCACCTGGGTGAACCAACCACCATCACGTTGGAAAACGTTCATAGCAAACCGGGTCGCCAAGATCCAAACTCTGATTCCAACCGCACACTGGCATCACGTTCCAACAGAAGACAATCCCGCTGACTGCGCCTACCATTGATTTGTGTCCCGGCGTGGTCTTCCCCAACCAAACTTTACTCCGACAACGGCACAACATTCCAAGGCGCCAATCGCGAACTAGCCTCGGCTTTCCAGTCTGCACAAAAGGACTCCAATCTCAGAAACGCACTGGCCTCTTCCGGAGTCGCTTGGGTATTAATGCCCCCAAATGCACCTCATTTCGGGGGCCTATGGGAAGCAGCCGTGAAAAGTACCAAGCACCACCTTAAACGCGTAATAGGGTCCCATACACTTACCTTTGAAGAGATGGCAACGATGTTGTGCCGGGTTGAAGCATGTCTCAATTCAAGACCCCTCGGAGCAATGTCGGACTGCTTAGATGATTTTTCCGTACTAACACCAGGTCACTTCTTAATTGGCACGCCTCTCGTATCAAACCCGGAACCGAGCGTACTAGAAATTAAAGAAAATCGCCTGTCGCGTTGGCAGCTCCTGCAAAAACTAACCGAAACCTTTTGGAAAGCCTGGGAGAATGATTACCTTCATACTCTCCATCAACGCCCAAAATGGCGAACCTTCCAAAACCTGGTCAAGGTCGGTCAACTCGTCCTAATCCGCAATCCGAATTTACCACGCTGCGGCTGGGAACGAGGACGGATAATTGGGTGCCACCCCGGCGATGACGGATTAATTCGGGTAGTAACGGTCAAAACCGCACAATCCAAATTTAAGCGGCCCCTCTCCAAAATTTCCCTTCTTCCCATTACAATACATGCCAACGACGAAGCGCGTAATTAGTTTGTAACTCGCGTAGGTTATTTTCGACCGCGTGGTCACGATCGTAATTAAATTAAGTTAATTTTAAATAGCATGTAAGTAGAATAAGGTCAATCATTGTACTTACGTATTTGCGTCCGTTTGTTTCAATGTTAAATGCCATCTTTTACCTAGCACCTACGTAATCACATCACTACACAACTACGCATTAATTAATGAATCCGGTCATTCATGGCTGCGGCTAACTTTCCGGGGGGGGGGGGGGTGTAGCGGTTAAACATCGCGCCAATGTGCCGCGACCATCGCGCTACCTCGCGCCGGTTTTAGCCACCTCGAGACCGCTAACGAGGTGCGCACGATTTTTTGAACTTACTTACCGTTTAGCAACCAAACCGACCACACATGCTTATAACCAACCAAACAGTGATTTCTCAACGCCTTAAACCGAGTTTATTTAAAACAAGTGCATTGTGATTACGTTATATGTTTATTACGCAGTAATTTTCATTGTGACTATTGTATAGAAATACAAAAGAATTGACGTGAGCTGTTCTCTTTCGATTTCCGCCAATAATCCGATTTCTCCTCAGGGCGTCAACTCTTTTTGGAAGAGATCCCAGCTTTCCCGTTAATCTTCATTACCAAACCGAAACACTAACTAACTAACTGCAAGTAATCTAAACAACTGACAATCTAACTAACTGCAAACTAACTAACTAACTGCAAACTACCTAACTAACTGACAATCTAACTAACTAACTGCAAACTAACTAACTATCAGACAAACTAACTAAATAACTGCAAACTAACTAACTAACTGACAAACTAAATAACTAACCTCAAACAAACTAACTAACTTACAAAAGTAACTAATATAATGCAAACCATCTAACTAACTGCAAACTAGCTAACTAACTGCAATCTAGCTAACTATCTGCAAACAATCTAACTAACTGCAAACTAACTAACTAACTGCAAACTAACTAACTAACATAATGCAAACTAGCTAACTAACTGACAAACTAACTAATTAACTGCAAACTAACTAACTAACTGCAAAATATCTAAGTAACTGCGAACTAGCTAACTTACTGCAAACAATCTAACTAACAGACAAACTGACTAATTTACTGCAAAACAACTAACTAACTGCAAACGGGACCTACCCACTAAAAGCCCCACGGTGACCCTTCCGCACGATTTGGGAGGATACCGGGAATCGCTCGGAGCATACTTCTGGTATCCTCTTCGTGCCCGCGCTATGCGCCCACCCGCGGGGGGACAAACGGTCCCCCCGGTAATCACCTTGTCTCATAGCGGCAGGACGAGGCCTCTTCGTCCTGCCGCCATCCGTCCCGGGGCCGCGTCTAGTGGCGGTTGCGTGCCCCAACTCGCAATCGCCCGCGACCCCGTTTCTACCCCTCGACGGCCGGCAGCTAATGTCCGCACCAGGCCACCGAGGGTGCCGCTCCGTGCGCCGGACACGGGCAGGATTCACTGCCACCTCATCCGGGCCGACCCTGCGCCGCCTGGCGGGAGGGGGGCTCCTATCAGTACCCCCCTCACAGCCTGGGTCATGCGCCACGCCGAGGGGGCCGCCCGCGTCGCCTGACGCCCAGGCGACGCTCTCTCGCCGCCAAACGGGCGCGAGCCTCAGCGCGCCGCTGACGCTCGCGCTCCCTTCCCGTGGTCTCCTTCTGCAACATTACGATTTCGCAGAAGGTGGCCACGGCCCTCCACTCTCCTCGCTGCCGAGCATGAAGCGCACCATGCCCGGCAGCGAGACATCCCGCCCGATGACGCCGATCAGGACACGGCGTTCACCCTCCCATGCAGCGAATACCTCGAGGGTATGTTCCGCCGTGTCCTGCTCAGCGTCACAATGGCAGCAACGCGCCGTCGGCTCCTTCCCTATCCGGCACAGGTATCTCCCGAAGCTGCCATGCCCCGAGAACACCTGTGCCATCCTGTAAGTGAGGCTTCCATGGCCTCTGTCCAGCCACTCACATAGGAGTGGCCGTACAGCGCCGACTGTCCGGTGCCCCGCGGTATGTAGAGCCAACCGCTCTTGCCACGCGTGCACCATGAACTGCCGGGCCTGGCGTTTCAACCCGCCCCAAGCAGGTTCCCGCACACCTGGGACAGCCCCCACCCCCGCGCGACGGTTGACGCGGTGACGATACATCATCGCGTGCGACCGCGCGAGGAGATCCATGGGCGGCATCCCCGCAAGAACCGTCGCCGCCTCATGCGACACGGTCCGGTACCCGCGGACGACCCTTAGCGCCATCCGCCTCTGCACCCGACGCAGCATCGTCATGCTGCGCCGGGTGGCCGCCAGGCCGTCCGCCCAGACGGGGGCCCCGTATAGGGCCACCGACTGAACCATTGCCACATAGAGGCGGCGAACTCGGCCCGCCGGGCCCCCCCCAGGTTGGGTAGAATCCGGCCCAAAGCCTCGACCATCCTCTCCAACCGGGGGACCAGGCAGCGGAAATGCTCCTCGAAGCGCCAGTGGCTATCGAGTATCAGCCACAGATACCTCATCTGGGGCTTCACCTCGATATTAGCCTCACCCACGCGGATCAGAGGGGGTGGCGGATCCTGCCGAGGTGAATGGAACGCTATCACATCGGTCTTATGGACCGCCATCGTCATCCCCATCCCTCTGATCCGGCCGACGACGCGGTGCGCCCCTCCTCCGCGAGACGCTTGGCCCTACCCTAGTGCGACCGGACGGCCAGCACCAGTGTGTCATCTGCATAACACACGGCGCTGACGCCGTCGGGGAGGTCGGCCCGCAACACTGCGTCGTACGCCATGTTCCACAGGATTGGCCCGAGGACCGACCCCTGCGGAACCCCGCAGTACACCCCCCTCCGCATATGCCCATCCCGGCCCGGATACTCGATCCACCTGCCGCGGAGATAATCCCCGATGACCGCCCCGAGACAAGGGGGGACCCGATCATATTCGAGCCCCCTCCTTATCTCCTCCCAGGGCAGGGTGTTAAAGGCGGTGGCAATATCCAAGGATATTGCCAAAGCCACCCCTCCCCGGGAGTCCGCCGACCCCGAGAGGGCCCTGACCCTAACTATCGCATCGATGGTCGATCGACCCTCCCGGAAGCCGTACTGGCATTCGGCCAGGCCGGGGGTACACCGCGACAGGTGCTCGACGAGGCAGGCCGCAATCACCCGCTCGAAGAGCTTGCCCACCTTGTCGAGGAGACAGATGGGCCGGTATGCGGAGGGAGAATCAACGGGCCGGCCCTCCTTCCGGAGGAGGAAAATCCTCGCCACCTTCCAACTGGGGGGAATCGCCCGTCCCTCAGGCATCGGTCGAACAACCGCCTGAGGTCGGCCCCAAGGACGCCCTGGGTCAAGACCCAAACCCGGCCGGGCACACCATCCGGACCCGGGGCCGTGTTACGCGCCCCGAGCCGTCTGATGGCCGCGGCCAGCTCCCCCTGAGTGACCCCAGTTCGGCCGCCCAACCCCTAGGGACTGCTGCCTCCACTTGAGGACGTGGTCCCCTCACCCGAATTGGGAAAAGAGTATTGACCACGTCCTCCAGCAGCCGGGGGTCAAGACCCTCGGTGACGGGGGGCGCCCACGGGCGGAGCTTCTTCAGCACCACCCTGTACGGGCGCCCCCAAGGATCGTCATCGAGGGTCTGGAGGAGATCCTTCCATGCCCGGGTCTTGGCCCGTTTAATGGCGACCTGCAGAGCAACCCGCGCCATCCGGTATGCCTCATACAGGTCATCTGCCCTCGCTCGCGCCACGCCACCTGCGGCCAAGTTGCAGCTGGAGCGGGTTCTCTAAAGCCCGGTGCACGGTGAGCACCGCGAAGTGATACCAATATCTGGGTATCCTACTTCCGGTTGCTCCTACGCCGTATAGCTCACACGGGTCGACGAAATCACAACTCCACCGGTCGGTACACTCTATGTGGTACACCAGACGGGCGATTCGAGTGGGTTCCTTGATCCGTTCGAACGGCGAACCACCACCAGGCGATAACCAGTATGTCGGTATCTCCGTTACAGTGGCTCAAACCGTATTCAATACGAAGAGACTCAAAGTGATTAACACCGAATCCCTAACGTCGCAGTCGCGGCAACGAACTGCAACGTTCAATCACAATCCTGCGTCTACGATCGTGTCACGCGCGGCGTGCACAGCGATCGCTACAAAAACAGGCAGATTGTCATTTTTTTCGAGAAAATCTCAAGCTGCTATGACGAGATTTTCCTGAATAAACGTTTTCGTCCGCAAACTTGATCCGATTACGAGGAGAGAGATCGTCTCATTCTCCTCGGAGCTTCGTACGAAAATGGGAGACATCGTCACAGGATCTGCTTCTGGTCGCCGACGGCTCACGAATGATCCGTAACGATCTGCAGGCATCGACGGCTACGGCTGGGCTTTGTCGCGCAGGCGCAAAGTCGCGTAGCGACGCATCGCGCTGCTGTGCCCGGGCGGCTACGCGCCGCATAGCCACGACGCGGCGCTGCCGCGTTTCGGCTGTCGATCTCGATTCGATAAATCGATTCCTCTCTCTCTCTCTCGGTGCTAACATCACGATTTCTGGAATTTGTTCTCAGAATCGAGAATTCCAGTGAAGCTAGCTAGCAAAAACACGAAAATGGACGCGGTATACTAATCTAACGTAGAAAAAATTCTCCGTCAGCAGAACCTTCAAGAATTACGCGAATTCATGATAGATACGGACATCGCGGTCGAGTTTTTACGTCTCGGACTCACACGATATTTAAACAAGATTGTTTGCATTAAGTTAGCTAGTTTGCAGTTACCTACATATTTTGCAGTTATTTAGTTACTTTGCAGTAAATTAGTTTGATTGTCAGTTAGTTAGTCAGTTTGCATTACATTAGTTAGTTTGTCAGTTAATTAGTTAGTTTGCATTAAGATAGTCAATTTGTCATTTAGGTAGTTAGTTTGTCAGTTAGTTAGTTAGTTTGCAGTTCGTAAGTTTGTTAGCAGTTACTTATTTAGTTTGCTGTAAATTAGTTTGATTGTCAGTAAGTTAGTTAGTTTGCAGTTAGTTAGTTATTTTGCAGTAAAATTGTTAATGTGTCAGTTAGTTAGTTTGTTAGCAGCTAGTTATTTGGTTTGTCAGTTAGTTAGTTAGTTTGCAGTCAGTTAGTTTGTTAGTTTGTCAGGTAGATAGTTAGTTTGTCAATTCGTTAGTTAGTTTACATTATAGTAGTTATTTTTGTAAGTTATTTAGTCTGTTTGCAATAAGTTATTTAGTTTCTCAGCTACTTAGTTAGTTTGCAGTACGTTAGATTGTTAGCAGATAGTTAGCTAGGTATGAAGTTAGTTAGACATTTTGCAATTATATAGTTAGTTTGCAGTAAATTAGCTTGAATGTCAGTTAGTTAATTAGTTTCCAGTTAGTTAGTTAGTTTGCATTAAATTAGTTAGTTTGCAGTTATTTAGTTAGTTTGTAAGTTAGTTAGTTAGTTAGTTTGTCAGTTAGTTAGTTAGTTTGAAGTTAGTTACATAGCTTGCAAGATACTTAGTCAGTTTGCAGTTATTTAGTTAGTTTGACAGTTAGTTAGTTAGTTTGACAGTTAGTTAGTTAGTTTGCAGTTAGTTAGTTAGTTTGTAAGTTAGTCAGTTAGTTTGCAGTTATTTAGTTAGTTTGTCAGTTAGTTAGTTAGTTTGGTGTAAATTACTTAGTTTGTAAGTTAGTTACTAAGTTTGCAGTTAGTTAGATAGTGTGTCAGTTAGTTACTTAGTTTGTCAGTTAGTTAGTTATTTTGCAGTTAGTTAGTTAGTTTGCAGTTAGTTAGTTAGTTTGTCAGTTAGTTACAAAGTTTGTCAGTTAGTTAGTTATTTTGCAGTTAGCTGGTTAGTTTGCAGTTATTTAGTTAGTTTGTAAGTTAGTTAGTTAGCTTGCAGTTAGTTAGTTAGTTTGCAGTTAGTTGGTTAGTTTGTCAGTTACTTAGTTAGCTTGTGAGTTAGTTTGCAGTTAGTTAGATTGCTTGCAGTTTGTTAGTTAGTTTGCTGTTAGTTAGTTAGTTTCTCAGTTAGTTACTTAGTCTGTCAGTTAGTTAGTTAGTTTGCAGTTATTTAGTTACTTTGCAGATAGTTAGTTAGTTTGTAAGTTAGTTAGTTAGTTTGCAGTTTGTTGGTTAGTTTGTCAGTTAGTTAGTTAGTTTGCAGTTAGTTACGTAGATTGTAAGATACTTAGTCAGTTTGCAGTTATTTAGTTAGTTTGACAGTTAGTTAGTTAGTTTGCAGTTAGTTGGTTAGTTTGTCAGTTACTTAGTTAGTTTGTGAGTTAGTTTGCAGTTAGTTAGATTGCTTGCAGTTTGTTAGTTAGTTAGTTTCTCAGTTAGTTACTTAGTGTGTCAGTTAGTTAGTTTGTTTGCAGTTAGTTACTTAGTTAGTAAGTTAGTTAGTTTGCTTGCAGTTAGTTAGTTAGACTGCAGTTAGTTAGTTAGTTAGTTTGCAGTTTGTTAGTTAGTTTGTCAGTTAGTAACATAGTTTATCAGTTAGTTAGTTAGTTTGCAGTTAGTTAGATAGTTTGTCAGTTAGTTACTTAGTTTGTCAGTTAGTTAGTTATTTTGCAGTTAGTTAGTTAGTTCGCAGTTAGTTAGTTAGTTTAACAGTTAGTAAGTTAGTTTATCAGTTAGTTAGTTAGTTTGCAGTTAGTTTGTTAGTTTGTCAGTTAGTTACTTCGTTTGTCAGTTAGTTAGTTATTTTGCAGTTAGTTAGTTAGTTCGCAGTTAGTTAGTTAGTTTAACAGTTAGTAAGTTAGTTTATCAGTTAGTTAGTTAGTTTGCAGTTAGTTTGTTAGTTTGTCAGTTAGTTACTTCGTTTGTCAGTTAGTTAGTTATTTTGCAGTTAGTTAGTTAGTTTGCAGTTATTTAGTTAGTTTGTCAGTTAGTTAGTTAGTTTGCAGTTGGTTAGTTAGTTTGCAATTAGTTGGTTAGTTTGTCAGTTACTTAGTTAATTTGCAGTTTGTTAGTTAGTTTGTAAGTTAGTTAGTTAGTTTGCAGTTAGTTACGTAGGTTGTAAGGTACTTAGTCAGTTTGCAGTTATTTAGTTAGTTTGACAGTTAGTTAGTTAGTTTGCAGTTAGTTAGTTAGTTTGTCAGTTAGTAAGTTAGTTTATCAGATAGTTAGTTAGTTTGCAGTTAGTTAGATTGTATGCCGAATAGTTAGTTAGTTTGCACTTAGTTAGATTGCTTGCAGTTAGTTAGTTAGTTTGTTAGTTTGTGAGTTAGTTTGCAGTCATTTAGATTGCTTGCAGTTAGTTAGTTAGTTTGTAAGTTAGTCAGTTAGTTTGCAGTTAGTTAAATTGTTTGCATTTAGTTAGTTAGTTTGTCAGTTAGTTATTTACAATGCAGTTAGTAAGTTAGTTTCTCTGTTAGATAGTTAGATCGGCAGATAGTTAGTTAGTTTGCAGTTAGTTAGATTGTACGCCGAATAGTTAGTTAGGTTGCAGTTAGTTAGATTGCTTGCAGTTAGTTAGTTATTTTGCTGTTTGTTAGATTGTTTGCAGTTAGTTACCAAGTTTGCAGTAAGTTAGATATTTTGCAGTTATCTAGTTTGTTTGCAGTTAGTTACTTCGTTTGTCAGCTAGTTAGTTATTTTGCAGTTAGTTAGTTAGTTTGCAGTTATTTAGTTAGTTTGTCAGTTAGTTAGTTTGCAGTTAGTTAGTTAGTTTGCAGTTAGTTGGTTAGTTTGTCAGTTACTTAGTTAGTTTGCAGTTTGTTAGTTAGTTTGTAAGTTAGTCAGTTAGTTTGCAGTTAGTTAGATTGTTTGCATTTAGTTAGTTAGTTTGTCAGTTAGTTATTTACAATGCAGTTAGTAAGTTAGTTTGTCTGTTAGATAGTTAGATCGGCAGATAGTTAGTTAGTTTGCAGTTAGTTAGATTGTATGCCGAATAGTTAGTTAGGTTGCAGTTAGTTAGATTGCTTGCAGTTAGTTAGTTATTTTGCTGTTTGTTAGATTGTTTGCAGTTAGTTACCAAGTTTGCAGTAAGTTAGATATTTTGCAGTTATCTAGTTTGTTTGCAGTTAGTTGAGTTAGTTTGTCAGTTAGTTAGTTAGCTTGTCAGTTAGTTAGTTGTCTTGTCAGTTAGTTAGTTAGTTTGCAGTTAGTTAGTTAGTTTGTTAGTTTGTGAGTTGTTTACAGTTAGTTAGATTGCTTGCAGGTATTTAGTTAGTTTGCAGATAGTTAGTTAGTTTGTAAGTTAGTTAGTTAGTTTGCAGTAATTTAGTTAGTTTGTCAGTTAGTTAGTTAGTTTGGTGTAAATTACTTAGTTTGTAAGTTAGTTATTAAGTTTGCAGTTAGTTAGTTGGTTTATCAGTTAGTTAGTTTGTTTGCAGTTAGTTAGATTGTTTGCAGTTAGTTGGTTAGTTTGTCAGTTACTTAGTTAGTTTGTGGGTTAGTTTGCAGTTAGTTAGATTGCTTGCAGTTAGTTAGTTAGTTTGCTATTAGTTAGTTAGTTTGTCAGTTAGTTACTTAGTTTGTCAGTTAGTTAGTTAGTTTGCAGTTAGTAGGTTAGTTTGCAGTTAGTTAGTTAGTTATTAAGTTAGTTAGTTTCCTTGCAGTTAGTTAGTTAGATTGCAGTTAGTTAGTTAGTTTGTTTGCAGTTTGTTAGTTAGTTTGTAAGTTAGTCAGTTAGTTTGCAGTTAGTTAGATTGTTTGCATTTAGTTAGTTAGTTTGTCAGTTAGTTATTTACAATGCAGTTAGTAAGTTAGTTTGTCTGTTAGATAGTTAGATCGGCAGATAGTTAGTTAGTTTGCAGTTAGTTAGATTGTATGCCGAATAGTTAGTTAGGTTGCAGTTAGTTAGATTGCTTGCAGTTAGTTAGTTATTTTGCTGTTTGTTAGATTGTTTGCAGTTAGTTACCAAGTTTGCAGTAAGTTAGATATTTTGCAGTTATCTAGTTTGTTTGCAGTTAGTTAGTTAGTTTGTCAGTTAGTTAGATAGCTTGTCAGTTAGTTAGTTGTCTTGTCAGTTAGTTAGTTAGTTTGCAGTTAGTTAGTTAGTTTGTTAGTTTGTGAGTTAGTTTACAGTTAGTTAGATTGCTTGCAGGTATTTAGTTAGTTTGCAGATAGTTAGTTAGTTTGTAAGTTAGTTAGTTAGTTTGCAGTAATTTAGTTAGTTTGTCAGTTAGTTAGTTAGTTTGGTGTAAATTACTTAGTTTGTAAGTTAGTTATTAAGTTTGCAGTTAGTTAGTTGGTTTATCAGTTAGTTAGTTAGTTTGCAGTTAGTTAGATTGTTTGCAGTTAGTTGGTTAGTTTGTCAGTTACTTAGTTAGTTTGTGGGTTAGATTGCAGTTAGTTAGATAGATTGAAGTTAGTTGAGTTAGTTTGCTATTAGTTAGTTAGTTTGTCAGTTAGTTACTTAGTTTGTCAGTTAGTTAGTTAGTTTGCAGTTAGTAGGTTAGTTTTGCAGTTAGTTAGTTAGTTATTAAGTTAGTTAGTTTCCTTGCAGTTAGTTAGTTAGATTGCAGTTAGTTAGTTAGTTTGTTTGCAGTTTGTTAGTTAGTTTGTAAGTTAGTTAGTTAGTTTGCAGTTAGCTTACGTAGCTTGTAAGGTACTTAGTCAGTTTGCGGTTATTTAGTTAGTTTGCAGTTAGTTAGTTAGATTGTCAGCTAGTAAGTTAGTTTATCAGTTAGTTAGTTAGTTTGCAGTTAGTTACATTCCTTGCAGTTAGATAGTTAACTTGCAGTTAGTTAGATTGTTTGCCGAATAGTTAGTTAGTTTGCAGTTAGTAAGACTGCTTGCAGTTGGTTAGTTATTTTGCTGTTTGTTAGATTGCTTGCAGTTAGTTAGCTAGTTTGCAGTTAGTTAGATATTTTGCAGTTATCTAGTTAGTTTGCAGTTAGTTAGTTAGCTTGTCAGTTAGTTAGTTAGCTTGTCAGTTAGTTAGTTAGTTTGCAGTTAGTTAGTTAGTTTGTTAGTTTGTGAGTTAGTTTGCAGTTAGTTAGATTTGCTTGCAGTTAGTTAGTTAGTTTATAAGTTAGTCAGTTAGATTGCAGTTAGTTAGATATTTTGCAGTTATTTAGCTGAGTTAGTTTGTAAGTTAGTTAGTTAGTTTGCAGTTATTTAGATAGTTTGTCAGTTAGTTAGTTAGTTTTGTGTAAATTACTTAGTTTGTAAGTTAGGTATTAAGTTTGCAGTAAGTTAGTTAGTTTGTCAGTTAGTTACTTCGTTTGTCAGTTAGTTAGTTATTTTGCAGTTGGTTAGTTAATTTGCAGTTATTTAGTTAGTTTGTCAGTTAGTTAGTTAGTTTGCAGTTAGTTAGTCAGTTTGCAGTTAGTTGGTTAGTTTGTCAGTTACTTAGTCAGTTTGCAGTTTGTTAGTTAGTTTGTAAGTTAGTTAGTTAGTTTGCAGTTAGTTACGTAGGTTGTAAGGTACTTAGTCAGTTTGCAGTTATTTAGTTAGTTTGACAGTTAGTTAGTTAGTTTGCAGTGAGTTAGTTAGTTTGTCAGTTAGTAAGTTAGTTTATTACTCTGTGAGTTAGTTTTAAATTATTTAGATTGCTTGCAGTTAGTTAGTTAGTTTGTAAGTTAGTCAGTTAGTTTGAAGTTATTTAGATATTTTGCAGTTATTTAGTTAGTTTGCAGTTAGTTAGTTAATTTGTAAGTTAGTTAGTTAGTTTGCAGTTATTTAGTTAATTTGTAAGTTAGTTAGTTAGTTTGGTGAAAATTACTTACTTTGAAGGTTAGTTATTAAGTTTGCAGTTAGTTAGTTAGTTTGTCAGTTAGTTATTTACCATGCAGTTAGTTAGTCAGTTTGTCTGTTAGATAGTTAGATTGTCAGATAGTTAGTTTGTTTGCAGTTAGTTAGATTGTATGCCGAATAGTTAGTTAGTTTGCAGTTAGTTAGATTGCTTGCAGTTAGTTAGTTATTTTGCTGTTTGTTAGATTGTTTGCAGTTGAGTTAGATATTTTGCAGTTATCTAGTTAGTATGCAGTTATTTAGTTAGTTTGTCAGGTAGTTAGTTAGTTTGGTGGTAATTACTTAGTTTGAAGGTTAGCTATTAAGTTTGCAGTTAGTTAGTTAGTTTGTCAGTTAGTTACGTAGTTTGTCAGTTATTTAGTTATTTTGCAGTTAGTTAGTTAGTTCGCAGTTAGTTAGCTAGTTTAACAGTTAGTAAGTTAGTTTATCAGTTAGTTAGTTAGTTTGCAGTTAGTTAGAATGTTTGCAGTTAGTTTGTTAGTTTGTCAATTAGTTATTCACCATGCAGTTAGTTAGTTAGTTTGTCTGTTAGATAGTTAGATTGTCAGATAGTTAGATAGTTTGCAGTTAGTTAGATATTTTGCAGTTATCTAGTTTGTTTGCAGTTAGTTAGTTAGTTTGCCAGTTAGTTAGTTAGTTTTGTGTAAATTACTTAGTATGTAAGTTAGGTATCAAGTTTGCAGTTAGTTAGTTAGTTTGTCAGTTAGTAAGTTAGTTTATCAGATAGTTAGTTAGTTTGCAGTTAGTTAGATTGTATGCCGAATAGTTAGTTAGTTTGCACTTAGTTAGATTGCTTGCAGTTAGTTAGTTATTTTGCTGTTTGTTAGATTGTTTGCAGTTAGTTACCAAGTTTGCAGTAAGTTAGATATTTTGCAGTTATCTAGTTTGTTTGAAGTTAGTTAGTTAGTTTGTCAGTTAGTTAGTTAGCTTGTCAGTTAGTTAGTTGTCTTGTCAGTTAGTTAGTTAGTTTGCAGTTAGTTAGTTAGTTTGTTAGTTTGTGAGTTAGTTTGCAGTTAGTTAGATTGCTTGCAGTTATTTAGTTAGTTTGCAGTTAGTTAGTTAGTTTGTAAGTTAGTTAGTTAGTTTGCAGTTATTTAGTTAGTTTGTCAGTTAGTTAGTTAGTTTGGTGCAAATTACTTAGTTTGTAAGTTAGTTATTAAGTTTGCAGTTAGTTAGTTGGTTTATCAGTTAGTTAGTTAGTTTGCAGTTAGTTAGATTGTTTGCAGTTTGTTGGTTAGTTTGTCAGTTACTTAGTTAGTTTGTGGGTTAGTTTGCAATTAGTTAGATTGCTTGCAGTTATTTAGTTAGTTTGCTCTTAGTTAGTTAGTTTGTCAGTTAGTTACTTAGTTTGTCAGTTAGTTAGTTAGTTTGCAGTTAGTAGGTTAGTTTGCAGTTAATTAGTTAGTTAGTAAGTTAGTTAGTTTGCTTGCAGTTAGTTAGTTAGATTGCAGTTAGTTAGTTAGTTAGTTTGCAGTTTGTTAGTTAGTTTGTAAGTTAGTTAGTTAGTTTGCATTTAGTTACGTAGCTTGTAAGGTACTTAGTCAGTTTGCAGTTATTAAGTTAGTTTGACAGTTAGTTAGTTAGTTTGCAGTTAGTTAGTTAGTTTGTCAGTTAGTAAGTTGGTTTATCAGTTAGTTAGTTAGTTTGCAGTTAGTTAGATTGTTTGCAGTTTGTTAGTTAGTTTGTCAGTTAGTTATTTACTATGCAGTTAGTTAGTTAGTTTGTCGGTTAGATAAGTTAGATTTTCAGATAGTTCGTTAGTTTGCAGTTAGTTGGATTGTTTGCCGAATAGTTAGTTAGTTTGCAGTTAGTTAGATTGCTTGCAGTTGGTTAGTAATTTTGCTGTTTGTTAGATTGTTTGCAGATTAGTTAGCTAGTTTGCAGTTAGTTAGATATTTTGCAGTTATTTAGTTAGTTTGCAGTTAGTTAGTTAGTTTGTAAGTTAGTTAGTTAGTTAGCTTGTCAGTTAGTTAGTTAGTTTGCAGTTAGTTAGTTAGTTTGTCAGTTAGTTTGTTAGTTTGTGAGTTAGTTTGCATTTTATTAGTTAGTTTGTAAGTTAGTTAGTTAGTTTGCAGTTAGTTAGTTAGTAGTATAGTAAGGCGGGTTCTAACCCAGGTGGCAGTGTGGGCGGCGCGCGGGGGAGTGGGGCGCGTGGCCTGCGGGGAGTGGAAAATTGGTTGCGCGCGCACAAGCCGGGGAGTGGGGATGGCGCTATCGTGGTGGGGACCAGTCCGGACCGAGCCGTCGCGAATACCACTCCAGACCTGACCCACTTCTGAAGGGCGCGGGGGCCCGCGGGGGGGGAAAATTGGTTGCGCGCGCACAAGCCGCGGAGTGGGTTGACATCGCAAATGTGGAGGGGATTAGTCCAGACCGAGCCGCCGCGGAGACCTCTCCAGGCCTGTACCACCGTCGGAAATTTTTTCAGACAGAGGGTGTGATCCCCGAAATTTTTTTCAGACTCCGATTCACCACCGGAAATTTTTTTTTTTTCGTGGGGAGGGGCAACCTTGGTCCACAGCCGCGCGAATCGAAATGTAGCGAATCAATGCCGCATCGATCGGAGAAAATTACATTGATATGCAATATTTGCAATTGTATTTATTCTGAAGCATATCATTTTTCAAAATGTTTATTTCAATCTTAACGTCGCAGCGTATCGCGCGATTGCATGTAATTTGAATCCCCTCGAGCAGACGCACCGAATGACAACATTTAGCTGCATCAAAAACGCCCGAATGAAATATAAAACTTTTGAAACGTTGCATCTTAGAATTAGGTGGCGAGGAGAGACATGGTGGAAGACGGGTGTAATAAAATTGTTGATATTATATCTGTTTTAAATGATAATATATTGTATATAAAAAGTATTGAATTAGTAATCGCATCGTATAACGTATTATCCACTGCAAATGTCAACAGCTCGCAATCCGCAGGAGAATTTTTATCATAATATTCATGAAGGATTTTGACGGCCTCATGTTTATGCACAATACTGTTCCGTTTTAATATCGTTACAAATTGTTTATATTTCCCGCTGACATACTGCGTATTTTGACACAGCCACGAATACGCGTGCACGACACACAGTTCCAGTTCGAATAAAAATAATACAGTCGATGGTTTCATGTACATGCAGGCATCATACAATTTCATTTGCACAAGGTTCGTGCCACGCATTGTAACAACCGTAAGCACCAAATCACAAATCGTTAATGACGTTGGAGAAGGAGCTGATTTTACATGTTGTTCGATATCCTCGAGTTTCTGGATCAATGTCGCCCATGTCGAGTGTGGCAACAACAACACATTTCCTCAGTATCGCCAAGAATAATTTCCACAGCGGACACAGGTCCTATCGCGATTCTAATATCCAGGTACTTGTATGCCGTGGATGTGAGGGCAAACCTCCTCCCCAGTATATAAGGGGTCGAACGTTTGTTTATTGCTATCGTAACATATAGAAAAAGTATGTAAAGAATGAAAGGTAAGTAATAACGCTAAGGAAATGATGATAATAACACTTACTCGCGACTTATGCACGCCGTTTCGCGAGAAATGTAGTAATTCATGTTTGTAGAATCCAATAGATAACGTTTCACGACGACGGCGACGACGATACTATCAAAACGAGTGTGCAGCACATAAAAAATCTTTGCAGTCGCTCGAACCGATGGAGCGGTGGCGATGGTGTGCCTGGCGGCGTTGGTGTGGTTGGTGGCGACTGCGAGGGCGGCGGAGACGGATCGTTCTAGAACCCACAATAACTGATATAATATTCACTTGTAATAAATGCCATAAACATTGGTATGTACATACCTCCTCATCGCCTCGCCGGTTCAATCCTTCGAATGCTGAAGCAATTCTCGTATGTACCATATTGAACAGCAATTCAACAGGAATGTCGACTGAGAACTGATCTCGCTGCAT
Organism: Colletes collaris; assembly: GCA_030068185.1. Taxonomy (NCBI): domain Eukaryota; kingdom Metazoa; phylum Arthropoda; class Insecta; order Hymenoptera; family Colletidae; genus Colletes; species Colletes collaris. The sequence goes on from JASGYR010000266.1 coordinate 240,108, forward strand.
CTCCAGGTTCATGCATGTAAACGTATATCTCGAAAGATGCATAGCTTGCAAAATAGGATGTCTTTGTTCTTCATGTTCATCGAAATCTTTGTTGACCATCTCCATTCTTCCTTGCATGTATCATTGGCTAAGCCGAATCACTTCTCCTTCTTCTTTAAACCGATTATTCGACTAGTCCATATCAGTTGAACATGTAGGGTATCACTTTTGAACGTGTCTCATACCATTTTGAACATCCAATGTACCACATTTGAACATCTAATGTACCACTTTTGAACATCAATCGTACCACTTTGAACGTGTATGTTACCCATTTGAACGTAAATGGCACCACTTTTACATAATAATTATAACTATCGTCTTAATCTAGTGTACATCACGTGCAGGAGATTGGATGGTAGAGATGAAGAAAAAAAAACATTTGTGCATTAAAAATTGATTATATTTTTATTTATGCTGAAGTGGTTGCGTGTGAAGATAAGAATGGGTCTTAAATGCAATCGCCAAGTTCGCCTTGTACTCTTTATTCTGAAGGTGTTGTTCACTGGGTGTCGTGGCGAAGTCTGACTTCTGTACAAAATATTTTGTCCTCGAATTCTTTGCAGTCGCCTAATTGCTTCAACCGATGCGTCGAAGTTAACCAATTAAGCATCTTGCAATTCCGAAGTCACCGCCTACTCCTTGCGCCCTTGACGCGCTTTTTGGGAAAGGCGATGTGACCCGGTGGGGGTAGCTTTGTCGACGGAAGTTTGGCAATGCAGCGGAATTTCCTCCAAGTCCAGGCCTGGTGATGTCACCCGCCGAGGGTCAGCTTGACCAGGCGTTGCAGCCCTTCGGAAATCCCTGGTTTATGACATGTGCAATATGCCACTGAGGCCGTTAGAAATCTTCTACGAAAAACATGCTGGCTAATAAAACTCGTAAGAAACGGCTTTCTCAAAAGTGGCCTTTTCGACTTTGCTTGTCGTAAACCATGCTAGCATTTGCACGCCAAATGTTTCTTTTGTTGTGCGAGCTAGCCGCTACAATGCATTTCCCTCTGGCGTTTAGACCACCAGTTGAATATTTTAAATACATTTTGCAAGGCACAATGCTTTGCGTGTCTGTCACATCGTAAGGTATGAAGTGTATTTAGCTTCTTTAAAGATATGATATCCTCGTAGTCTATGTCCAGTGTCTCAATGATCACGCTCGCTCTCGTATTTTCATCGAGGAAATCCGCAAGCCAGTCTCGTTTTTGCAGCCCATTAACATATGCGATCTGCGGTGCGTCATCTTCTTCATCGACAACAGCTTTCGTAATTAGCTGTTTAGCCATACTGTACGGAACGTCTCCATCTTCCCACCGCAGTCCGTGATGTTTTGCCGTCAACCATCGGATGCATGATTTGTCATATTTCGTAAGAAGATATTGCGGCATCGAACTCCTAAATATGTAATGCGAGAGAATTGTTCCATTTCGTAGAACAGCCATTTCCTTCACAACAAATCTTCCATCAACGATGAACCCTTGCATGTCAACAAATGTTGGTACGCTCATTATCGGAACAATGTAGAGATCCGCTCAATTCCAAGCCCGGCAGGAGTATGTGGTCTTTCTCGTAAAGCATCTCGATTTTCATGATGAAAATGTGTACGAATTTGACACATGAGAGGGCAGGTCAGTAGCGTTGGAATTTAATTGATTTTGCGCACCATGTTTGTCAACGGATTGTATTCAACCACCCGATCATGCAGAATGCGACAGTAGGCCGTAGTATTCGCCGGCACGTTCTCTTTACAATCAAATTCTATGCGTACGTCCACGGTACAATTCTTGATCGACTCATTTTGTCGCGAACACGTCAATCACCACGAGCGGGCCAAATTGTAAAAATTGTGCAACGGTGAATAATGCCTCGTTGCAACTATGCCCGTAATACGATTTACGGAAATGCGTATACATGCTAAACAAGATGGCGTACCTATTCTTGTCAAAGTCCAAGTTCATGTCATCGTACGGATAAAATTCCGAGTTGAGAAAAAGTTTTACATTGGTCAATTTGCAGCGATCAAACCGAGTAGCATCTTCGGTCATCACATTCTTTCGAGCTGTCTGTAGAGCAAAGAGAACATATAGCGGCTTCTCCAGCTTTGTGGCTGCCTTGACGGCCCACGAATGCTTGGTCGTGCTCTGTAAGAGAGGATACTCGTACAGATCCCACGAGCGGAAACTAATGCTCAGGTTTTGCCCACTTTCCAAAGCATGTAGCAACGATAGTTTATTAACATCGTTTAGGGTCACATGAGGCATCCGCCATTGCACTTTAAGTAATTCAATTTCTGGTTCCAACGTTGGAGACCCAATTAGAGAATTGTTATCGTTGCGCGATCGTATTAAAATCAATTCGTGACGCGCATTCATAACCATGCGTTTGTAGTTCTCGCAAAATCCCAGCAAATATTTGAGTGGGACGCAAAAATTGAAATGATTTTTCACTACCAGCTCATCGTGTCGTTTCAAGCCCCATCCGGCATTCTCCATATTTTTGTCTTCATCGGGTGTCAGTGATACATAATTTTTAATCGTGCTAGTTATTCCAACGTTTCTGTTGCGATCAATCTCCACACCATTCAGCCCCATATCGAATCTCATCAAATATGAACGCCATGCAATTACTTCCCAACATCACCGTTGAAGCATCATTTGGCTTATGTATCGTCAATTTCCCCGCCACGTAGAGGAAACTTTCACACGGCAATGTGTATAAATCTTGCTGTTGTATAGGTATTCTTATCTCATCACTGTGTCCAAACGTCGTGTTAACGTATGGGTTGTATGTGTGAGTCTCGAGCTTAACAATGCGATCATCAAACGTCGGCTTCCCTCCAATGCTTAGAATGTCAACCATTTTCAACTTAAATACGCACACTGAGTCCCAAGGATTTCAAAAATGCAATGTTTGCAGCACTGAGCCTCTTCGTTTTAACGTAATCAGAGCTGTTACTGTTGTCGACAATTTCGTTTGGAAGAAACGTGTTTCTGGAGTCGTTCAACACAAGCATCTCATTCTTTCGCACCACAGGTATTATCGTCGTCGCACGTGCAGTCTGATGGTAATCTCTTCACCGCGAAAATCCAGCAATCGTCCGTTTTGATCCACAACGCGTATCGTTAGATCCGTTATGATCCGTGCGGTGATTGGAAGATAAATGATCTGTGCGGGCGTTCCCGATATCTTATATCCTGGCGGAACTCTCGGAGAAAATTCATGTATCGTATGCACGCGCTTCCCATTGTTGTACGCGCCAGCGGTCGCACTACATTCAATGCGAATAATGTTTACGCTCATGATATTAATCGGATCGTTCGATTCGTGCCACAGTCCTGGTTCTAATACCCGATTCGCCGAGAATCCCAATAGCGATCAATGTTATTGGGTTTCGTAAAATCTATAGCAAATTAGCAGAACAGCTCGCTTTTCATGGTTTTGTTGTCGAGGCGCAACACTATAGGATATACATCATCGGTACTACCGAGATTTTGAGGATATCGCTCGAGTAATCGCTGCTTCCAATACTTAGCAATGGCGTCTAGTTCGTAGGAGCCGTGGGGAATCGTAATGTACTCGTGGCCAGTGTCGACGCTGTTGTTGTCGATGTCATAGTTTGTGGTGAAGTAGAATTTATCGTTGCTCGAGTCGATGTTGGGTATTGTATGATACGTTTAAAAGGTTGTTAGACCAAGCTCGTAATCATCGTCGCTCAAATCTATGGGTGGGAAGTAGCTTACAGCGAGGGTGCTACGCTTGCCAGTTAGAGTCAATGTTAACGACATATTCCGAGATACTGCTCGACTAGTACTGAAGCAGAGTGGTGGGGAGACAATCCTTAAATTTGGTGCCAATCGTTTGTAGAAAGCGTAGACATAGTTGTCCGCAATTGCTCTGATCATACTCCTGATAAGACGTTCGATTGTATTCAATTTTCACATCATCATCGGTATCCAAATAGTGTGTCAATTCCTTAGGCGGTCGAAGATTGCCAAAGCTATCGAAGTATACAGCTCGATGCCCTCTCTTCGCATACGCCACCCAATGAGTCCCCGGTCCCGCGACATTGTCCAAATTCACAATACCACACTCGTTTCGACGTACTCCTCCGGCGGGTAGCGCGTTGCGCATAAAAACACCTCTAAAGAATGGAATACGCATACGTTTTGCCAACTCATTCAATTGCATGTCGGTAGTTACACCCACAGTCATTTTTATTGTCTTTTCGACATTTTTTTTTTTTTCCGTTTCGAGATTCAATGTCCGCGCTTGTATGGTGTCAGATAGAGTCCACGACCTTCCATGGAGCGATTATGACGCTGCATTTCCTGCAGCTGACGTCGCACTGCCTTATTATCGTTTACCGACTTGGCGATCCCCGCCGCTCCGCCAGCTAGTGATCCGAGAACACCAGAAGTGGTAATATACCACCCCGTTTGGCCACTGGATGAATCCGCTTTTGCAATGCTTTTCTTACAGTCCTTTTGCGGGGTTTTGTTTTCATCCCCATTCCGATTTTCGTCTTTGCCTTCGTAGCTGCCCAAACAGCCGTAGCAGCTCCTCTTTCACCCAGAGTCGAGTTTCGCGCAACGATGCGTTTTCGCGCTTTGTCAGCGAAGTACGTTATCTGCTGCGTGCCTTTCGTCGAGGTCGTTGCTACGCGAATACGCAATACCGTGTTCACGACACGCTGCGTCCAACGGATTGATGCCTTGATCACCTCTAGCCAATCGTTTTGCCAGATGAGTTCCTGGAGCACAAAACTGGTATCCTGGGATATGTAATTCGATAGGTAGCGCGTTTATCGCTCGATTTAACAAACCACCGCCTTTCTTTATTCTCGTCGGCGACATTCACTTCAGTTTTTAATCAGTGGTGCTTTTTTTTTTTTTTTTTTTTTTTGTCGTCGGGAAAATCTTCGAAAGACTCCCTCCCACCCCTTTGGGGAGAGGCGGGAGGCGTGTGTGGGATTCCCCGCGCCCATTATCACTGGCGCGGGACCTACCCACTAAAAACCCCACGGTGACCCTTCCGCACGATTTAGGAGGATACCGGGAATCGCTCGAAGCATACTTCCGGTATCCTCCCCGTGCCCGCGCTGCACCCACCCGCGGGGGACAAACGGTCCCGCCGGTAATCACCCTGCCTCATAGCGGCAGGACGAGGCCACTTCGTCCTGACGCCATCCGTCCAGGGCAGCGTCTGAGTGGCGGCTGCGAGCCCCAACTCGCAATTGGGTCCAATACTCTATGTGGTCCTATACGGGGCCCCCGTCTGGGCGGACGACCTGGCGGCCTCCCGGCGCGGCATGACTATGCTGCGTCGGGTGCAGAGGCGGATGGCTTTAAGGGTCGTCCGCGGGTACCGGACCGTGTCACATGAGGCGGCGACGGTTCTTGCGGGGATGCCGCCCATGGATCTCCTCGCGCGGACGCACGCGACGATGTATCGTCACCGCGTCGACCGTCGCGCGTGGGTGGGGGCGGTCCCGGGTGTGCAGGAACCTGCTTGGGGCGAGTTGAAGCGCCAGGCCCGGCAGTCCGTGGTGCACGCGTGGCAAGAGCGGTTGGCTCTGCCTACCGCGGGGCACCGGACAGTCGGGTCTGTTCGGCCACTCCTATGTGAGTGGCTGGACGGAGGCCCTGGAAGCCTCACCGGATGGCACAGGTGTTTTCGAGACATGGCAGCTTCGGGAGATACCTGTGCCGGATAGGGAAGGAGCCGACGGCGCGTTGCTGCCATTGTGACGCTGAGCAGGACACAGCGGAACATACCCTCGACGTATGCACTGCGTGGGAGGGGTAGCGCCGTGTCCTGGTCGGCGTCATCCGGCGGGATGTCTCGCTGACGGGCATGGTGCGCGCCATGCTCGGCAGCGCGGAGAAGTGGAGGGCCGTGGCCTCCTTCTGCGAAAGCGTAATGCTGCAGAAGGAGACCGCGGGAAGTGGATCGCGAGCGTCAGCGGCGTGCTGAGGCTCGCGCTCGTTTGGTGGCGAGAAACCGTCGCCTGGGCGTCAGGCGACGCGGGCGGCCCCCCTGGGCGTGGTGCATGGCCCAGGCTGGGAGGGGGTCCTGATAGGAGACCTCCCGCCCGGCGGCGTAGGGTCGGACCGGACGGGGTGGCATTGCCTCCTGTCCGAGTCCGGCGCACGGAGCGGCACCGTCGGGGGCCTGGTGCGGCCGTTAGCGGCCGGCCTCCGAGGTGTAGAACGGGGGTCGCGGCGGCTGCGAGTTGGGGCTCGCAGCCGCCACTAGACGCGGCCCCGGCGAAGTGGTCTCGTCCTGCCGCTATGAGAGAGGGAGATTGTCGGGGGGACCGTTTGTCCCCCCGCGGGTGGGCGCAAAGTGCAGGCACGGAGAGGATACCGGAAGTATGCTTCGAGCGATTCCCGATATCCTCCCAAATTGTGCGGAAGGGTCACCGTGGGGTTTTTAGTGGGTAGGTCCCGCGCCCGTTATAAAAGTAATGGGCGCGGGGAATCCCACACCCCTGCCGCCTCTCCCCAAAGAGGTGGGAGGGACTCTCACCGACTTGGCGTTAAAGTCCCCCAGGACCAGCACAGGCCGGGCCGCGCAGCGCTGCACGCATGCCGCGACCTCGTCCAAGTACAGCTCGAACGCGGCGTGACCGCTGCGGGGCGAGATGTAGCACCCCACTACGGCGACTCCCCCCCAGTCCACGGCGACGAAGCCCCGACCGCGCTCCAGAATGGAGAACGGCGGGGACCCGTCGCCACCTCCTATACCGTCGCCACCAAACCGTCCGCGTCGCCCACCCAATGTGGGTGATCAGGCACGCGGTACGGCTCGGCGGCGACCGTCAGGCCAACCCCCCATTCCGCGAGGACTTGGAACATCATGTCCTGTGCCGCGCGGCAGTGGTTGAGATTGGCCTGGAGGAGGTGGCTGGGCGCTGTTATTTAACGGCCGTCCCAGCCTACTCCCGGCTGTCCGTCCCCGTGGCACCGTCCACCTCCATTGTGGACGCTGCCAGCGACCGCGGTGCCTAAACCGGGGTGGGCCCCTTCTTCTTCCCCTTCCGGGAGGGCGGAGAGCACTTTTTGCTCCCCACCCTGTGATCGGCTGTCCTCCTCATGTCCGCACATAGCGGGCAGTGGGGGGCCGGCAAGCACTGGCTCGCGCGGTGGTCACTCGCAACGCAGCGGTAACACTGACCGCTGCGGTCCACCGGCGAGGTGCACCACTGCCTCACGTGCGCCAGCTCGAGGCAGCGGTGACACTGGAGTGGGCGCGGCGCGAGTATCTCCACACGCGCCGAAACCCCCCCACCGATACCCTCCCGGGTTCCGCCACCTTTCGGGCGGCTGAGAGGACACCGGGCCCACACCGGCCCCAGGCAGGAAGGAGACCTGCGGATTTCTCCGACCCGCACGTATCCCTCGGGGCAATCACCCGCTCTCGCTAGGGCACAGGACACATCCTGCGCGGTGACCGAGTCGTCCAACCCACATTTGCGCATCTCTGTGCGCTTCGTGGGCCGGGCGACTCGGACACCCCGCTCGCCCAGCTGCTCCTGGAGCCTTTGGGCGAGTCGGTCCGCCTTCTCGCCGCCCACTGGACCAGGGGTCTCCAGCAGGAGACCCCGGTCACTGCCCTGTTCGCCCTCACGGAAGCGATGCCGAGCTCCTCCGGGGATATATTATCCCTCGCGAGCTGCATCGCCCCCGCGAGTGTCAGGTCGCCCCCCTGAGGATCGGTGAGCGTCACTGCTGCCGTTTTAGGGGGGCGCCCTGGTCGCACCTTTGCGGCCTTTCCCTTGGCCGCGGGCGGTGAGATAACAGGTCGCGTCTGCGAGGCCTTCCTCGCCGCCCTCTTCGCCTTCCGCCCTACCACCTCGCTCCACGACACCCCCCCCCCTTGGGATGGTGCCGTGGAGGACGCGCGCAACGAGGCCACAGGAACACTACCTACCTGAGTGGCCGCGAACCGCGGCACCGGAATGGCCACGGTGGGAGGAGCCTTCCCTCCCCCCACCCCCGCCCGAACCAACCTTGGTCAGGGAGGCACCGCCTTCCCGCCGACCACACCTCCGTGGAGGAGCTCCTCCCGGAAGGCGGCCAGCTTGCCATCGATCATGTTCCCGATCCTCCTCAGTTCATCCTCTGAGGAGAATGGGGAACTCTTCGCGGGCGGAGTGCGGGTGGAAGGTCCCCGCGACACTGCCGCCGCACTCCGCTTTTTTTCCACGACCGTGGGTCGTGGTGGTGGCCGTGGAGGAGGAGGGAGGATAGGAGGGAGGGCTGCGCTGTTCCAGCGCGCCCTGCCCCCATCCTCCCCCGTCGCTCCTCCTCCACCTGGAGCTGCAGCCGGGCATTTCGCCCACACATCTCCTGCGCCGCCTCCCTCATCCTCCTGGCCGCTTCCCTAAGGGGGTCTGCCAGGTCTTCTGCCCCTTCAAGGAACAGGCAGCGGCCACCTTCTCCACCCGCCTCAGGGACGAGGAGATCCTCTCGGATATCTCCTCGGTCACCTCGTCCCTGAGGCAACTCACCATCACGACCGGGTTCATCGCTCGGTCCGCTCCAACAACGGACTGCCCCGTCCGCTTCCTCTTGGAGCCTATGTGGCTACTCGTGGAGGAGAAGGACGAGACTGACGCAGTCTCGTCGTCCTCCTGCACGTTCCACGAAGCCAGGCCAGGCGCTGAGTGAGGCGCGAGCACCGTCACTCCAGCCCCAGCACCGTCTTCGTCCTCCCCAACCGAAACAACCCGTCCCATCCCCGTTTTATTTTGAAAATCCATGAATCCCACGCGGAGTTCGGAAACAAAGGTCCACCCGTGCAGAGCCGCTTTACCCGGGTAAGCCTAATACTCCGGGGGTTCGGCAGGTGCCCCGGAGGTGGTCGCTTGGGATTGGGCCTTCTCCCCCAACCATGCATCCCATCGCCGCGCACCATAGCTTAGGATTGGAGGGCGATTTTATAGAGTCGACATACTCTTGGCCCAGGCGGTTAAGCCAAGGCCCCGCTTCTCCTGCCATCACGTACCATTCACAAAACCAAAAAGAAGGAATTGTGAGTGGGTCGTTGTGACGACCAACAGGAGGCTTACGGTGTGATTAGCTTCAGGTACCTCGGGGTCGCTACGCCCCGTACTGCGGCCGACGATTGCTGGACACAGCCCTTGAGGGGAATCAGTGGTGCTGGGCCGTCGATATGCGTTCGCTGCCAAGGGCGATTATAATGTTCCAGACACCGACGATACTGCCGAACATCAAAATCGGCTTTCATATGCTCAGAGTCTGTCCCACAACTGGTCAATGTGTCTGTCAAATTCTTGGAGTAAAATAATCTTTGGTATACATTTCAGCTGCTCAGAGGTTATGTCTCAAATGTCGCAATTATCCGACAGAACGAGAAGCATTTCGAATACTGAGCCGTTTTGCTTCGACGCGAGTCCATAAATAGGGTGCGTCGTCGCTTCGACGTATCAAAATCAATTTCGCGGTTCGTAGAGAGAAAAGCATGCGATTCGTACGACAACCAGTGACGATACGCGTGTCAAATTTCGACAATAAATCGAAAATGATGTCTACGAAACAAAGACGCAAACATGGCAGCATGCTACCAAACACTATACGTTGCATCATTTGTGGTCCATCTAATTGTGGAAAGACCAACATGATAGTGAGCTTGTTGGAAAGTCCTCACGGCGTTTGCTTCGAGAACGTGTACGTGTATTCCAAGTCGTTGCAACAGCCGAAATATCAGTATTTGGAGAATTTATTGGCTCCGATAGATGAAATTGGCTACTTTACGTTTTCAAATAACAGTGACGTCATCCCACCGAGCGAATCGCTTCCGAATTCCATTTTTATCTTTGATGACGTGGCATGCGACAAGCAAGATACGATACGAGAATACTTTGCAATGGGTCGCCATTCGAACGTTGACTGTTTCTATCTCTGTCAGACGTATGCAAAGATTCCCAAACATCTTATACGTGACAATGCAAATCTGCTGATTCTGTTTAAGCAGGATGGTACCAACTTGAAACATGTGTACAACGATCACGTAAACACCGACATGTCTTACGAGGATTTCTGCGCTTTGTGTCGCAATTGTTGGCAACGAGAGTACGGTTTCGTGGTGATAGACAAGGATAGCGCGATGTCCAATGGGCGTTATAGAAAGGGATTTAACGAGTTTGCGGTATCGTGAGAGAATAGCGAAGGAAATTGCAAAAACCAGTGATTCCATTCGCAAGAAACATCAGGCATTGAAGACTGGTAAGATGGAGGAAGATATCGCTTTGGAGAGATACTTTAAACCTGTTGTTGAGCCCTTAAAACATATTGTGGAAAATACAACAGCGACAAAAGCTGACATACCATCGCTGACGAGCACGAACGTTGAAGGGGAATGAAACATTAACACATAAACCAAAAATCCAACCGAAAGGGAACACATCACATAAGAGAAATAGAAAACGATTATACATGTCATCGGAAAATTCGCTCGTAACCTCCACACCAGTTCAATCGAAGCGGAAACAACCGAATGTCCTGTCAAACGATTCCCCGGTTCCGCCTGCACCAATAAATACATTTCCCGATGTACAGTCGATCACAACCAATGCTGAAGACGTTTACGAAACTTCTGCCGATGAGTCATTTGCAACATCCATTAGGCATGAACTCCAAACATCCGAGGGCAACAAACATTTCGCAACCATTTCCGGTCCGTTGAGGCAAAAATACATGCGCGCAATCCTAAGTGGTGATAGGGATACGATAATGGATCATGTATATGGAGTGTACTTTGACAATAGTGGAACGATGGCTTGGGGATAAGGCTTTCGATATGGACAAGGATGATAATATAATCATAGATGGTGTAAAATATGGAGGAACTCCGGTCTTTATGAACTTATTTTCAAGAGAATTCCCGACGACGCCATATACACAGATGCTGATAGTCAAAAATATAAAAGTATACTACTGACAACAAATGCTCACAGACGTGGACATAACGCACGAAATCCCATAATGGGTAACAAGGGATACAAGTATAAACATGTAATTGCGCCGCTACTACTCCGTGTATCGGTCAGTAAGGCAGGGAAAGGCCTGCCGGTTCCGCATGTCAGGGCGGTAAATGATAACAAGATCGATTACGTGCACTGGGACGATCCCACCGAGCTGGTGGATCGACTCCGTTTGTTGGAAGCGTCGCGTCAGGCGGGTAACAACTCGCATGACCATGAAATTCTATCGATTAACGAGGAACTCCGCGAGGTAGGCCTCATTATAAATTAAACCGCGCACCAATGATGTGCACCGTATGCATTGAGATGCCGATCAACAAATTTGGGGTATCGCTCGAGTAGAGAGGAGCAGTTAGAATGGGCTATTACAAATGGAGCGGTATGCTTCGAAATTATATGCGAGACAATGCTCTTTGCGTGGCAGGTGCAGACTTTGATGCAAAATCACGCAAAGATACGACGCGTACCACAACCCGCAGCCGACAGCGATGCTGTCAATAATCTATATGTGGAAAAGAGCATTAAACTTTTGATAAAGCAGCAGGAAGAATTGGAGAGGAAGCCGATCGTGTGGCAGAGATATGCTAATGTTGCAAAACAGTGTTCAAAAGATATCGCAGACATTGAATCCTATCCCGCAGCAGAATTGCGAAGGAAAATCATGCGAGACGGTTGAACTTGACCAGAATTTCCTCGAGCCGATGGGGAGCACATAATGTATGTACACGATAATTATCGCATCATTCGTGTCAAAGAACATCTCTGCGATCAAACATGCAACCAATATCGAAATCCGAGAGTAATGAAAGCCATAGTCTCAAGAAGCGACAACTTGTTGAGGAATTGCATGCCCGGCTCGAAGACATTTCCACGGAGGCGCGTTATAGTCCATGGATACGATGATCTGTGGCAAGCTGATGTTGTAGAAATGCGTCCTTACTCGCGATTCAACCAAGGTCACCGCTATATACTCACCGTCATCGATGTGCTGAGCAAGTATGCTTGGGCGGTCCCGCTCAATACTAAAAGTGGTGCCGAGGTGACTAAAGCGTTTGCAAAGGTATTTAGCGATCGATATCCGAAAAATTTACAAACCGATCAAGGAAAAGAATTTTACAACGCTGATGTGCAGAAACTCTTGACAAAGCATGGTATTAATCATTACTCAACGTATTCGGTGATGAAGGCCTCCGTCGTTGAACGTTTCAATCGAACCTTGAAGAACAATATGTGGAACCTGTTTACGCTCAATGGAACCTATAAATGGATCGATGCGCTACCGCGTCTACTTGCAGAGTATAATGCACTAAAACATAGAACCATAGGAATGTGTCCTTGCGATGTTACCCCTGCGATCGCTGATAAGCTGCTTGCCACCGTATACAACAACTTATAAAGATCGCTGCTCCAGCGAAATTCAAGTTGGGCGAGTTTGTGCGCGGGAGCAAATTTAAAAACCATCTTCGGTAAATGCTATACGCCGATTTGGTCAACGGAGGTGTTCAAGATAGCCAAAGTACAGGCAATTAATCCCGCAACGTATCTGCTCCTCGATTCGTGTGGAAAACCTGTTGCCGGAGGATTCTACGAACACGAGCTGCAGCGTGTCACCGATCCTGATGTGCATCTAATGGAAAAAGTGTTGCGTAGGAAGGGAGATAAGGTATACGTTAAGTGGCTAGGGTTTGGTAAATCACACAATTCTTGGATAAATAAAAATAATGTATTGTAACATAATAATACATGATTCAATAAATACAATGATACATATTGATGTGAGCAATTTTATTTTTACACAATAATTCCACTATTTGTAAGAAGGAGTTAATAAATACAATAATTTCGATTTACAACGGTATTCTATAATGTCCCCAGGGCAGAGTGTCGATCGAATCGGGTACGATATACCTCTTGTCATCGTGTGGACTTAGAGCGATTTTGGCTTCCGAAATGGTGTACACATTGTGCAATTTCGACCGTATACATGATTGCCTGCGAACCATTTCGATCTCCTTGTGCAAACACTCCGCGTAGTCGTCCGAAAGTTATCGTCCTAGTTATGACGTTGCTCTTCACTCCTTTCGCCTTTTTCGTATCTGTTTTGCCATCTACGCGGAGTGCATACATTTTCGATCTAAGACCTACGAATTCGGTCATTATCGCACCGTTATTTTCGTCCTTCATCAGACCTGGGACCTTCTTATTTACATTCGGCATATTATATGCATTGTCCAATAGGATAATCGCTTGCGTCGAACCTATCGATATTCCGCTTCATGGTTTCGTAGATATCCTCGCATTGAATGTGATATATGAGGCTATCGGTGTCTGTGTATAGGAATTTGACAATTTTGACCATAGAGTGGAGACATATACTCGTGGTGAAACTCATACAAATAAATTTTGTATATGCCCAAAATGCACATGCCCACGTATATTGGTTTGTTGAATTTCACCTCGAGTTTTCGCAATTCAACAGCTATTAAATTTTCCGAAAAAACACTTCTACTGTGGAAATTCGGTTTCGCGATCATTGCCTCCGCGCCATATCGCCCTTCCCAACGTGTCAAAAGTATTACATCCACATGATTTCGTACATTTTCCATTGTTTCACTGAATACTGCATTGTTCATCAATTTATACAAATTTTTTGGAAAATCGTTTTTCGCGTTTGTTCTAAACCGTGTATTGAGTTCGATGTAATCGCGGAGCCAGGGGGATTGAGCGAATTGTAGGATACGATGTACCTTTGTAATAGGAAGGCCGTGTTGTGTACACTGTTGCAGGTTGCGGTAACGTATAACGTAACGCTGCTTATCGTGTACCGTCGCGAGTAATTTGTCCTGTCTGCTGCCAGGTGGTTTGGCACGCGTCGGACAGAACGGCAGATCGGCATGAGCATCATGCAGACGTTGCCGGATATTCTAGATCTACTTCGAGAATGTATCCCGTGGGCGAATCGACAGCGATTGAAGACACATGAAGTACGATGACTGTTCCGATGCGTCGTAGGATTGCATGTACTTGTTATTGGCTTGTGCGTATCTTCCTGAACATTGACTTAACCCCGTATACCACGTTCGATAAACATAACCATATCGATGTCGGTGAGTAATTCGAATTTAATTTTAGTGTATTTTAGCTTAGCATCCCATGTGAAACCAGGTAAAGTATAATAATGTGCTGAATCTTATCCGTAACTCTTGATACAACTTTCGCGAAAATTTTCAAAAATATCTGCCAATAATAAGACATCTGTTTTCAGTACACGTCGCTGTATTCGCCCAAGGTTCTAATGCCGAAACGATGCCAGACAGTCTCGGCGTGCGCGTAATCGGTCTCGGATACAGTCTCACCCGTTTGTGAACTGTTGAAAGACTCGCGTGGCGGTAAGCATGGATCCAGCAGTTTGTCCGCGCGATCAAAGGTATTCATATGGAAATACACCCTTCCGCGTCAATAAATAAATCTTCGATGGATAATGTTTCAAATTGAGATCGTAAAATTTTTAATTTATCTGTGCTAAGAAAAAGATGCTAATTTGTCGAGACTGGTATTTAAAAATTGGTATGAATCGCAATTTAATACAATTTCGTGAGTCTGATTCTTCATTCGTATCTTCGACAATTTTCGTAAATGAAATATACTTTTCTTTAGTAATGGGTAATACAGTAATGTGGCCTTCGAAAGCTGTAGCTATTTCTTCGATAATAAAATGGGAATCGTAGCCGGATAAATTATGAAAAACTATGGGGATATAAACGCATTTTCTATAATTTAAATTGCACTCTGAATGTGCTGGGCCTCTAAACTGCCTGATAGATGGCAATGATCGCGGACTCGTATATCTGTAGCCTCGAATGATTCTTCACAAATATGACAGTGTGTCGGATTGCGAAATACCGACAACTGCTGAGTTGTAAAATCTAGCATGGGTGTGTTCTTTGCCAGAATGGGTTTAACAAAATTCGCAAAATTTTCAACTCTTTGACAAACCATGAAACGCAATCCGCGTTGCGATGACATCGATACGTTCACAGCGATGCATCGTACGGGCAATGTATATAATAACCAATACTATGTACCTCATGTTTCTGGTCCATGCACAATTTGCAGTTCTCCGCATCCTTTTGGTGTCCACCGTTCTTTGCAGGACACATTCCAGATCGGCATATATTACGAAGGGAGCCGTTCCTTCCTACAGCGATTATCGAAACTGAGCCATTTACTGTCCTGGCTGGGCAACAGGATGGCGCAGTTGTTTATCTCGCGGAAGTCAATTGTGTGGGTGTCAACTTCTCGGCAGAGTCAAAATAATGCATACATCTGCAAACAAAAAAATTTTTTTTTTATTCAATCTCTTTTTCATTGGGAACATTTCATAAATTTCTATACGTACCGGTCACAGAAGTATTTTTTTCTTTTGTGTCTGCTCAACTGCGCGCCCACTAGTTGGGATAAGTCTTTGATCCAGACAAAATGTCACTACATCGCTGTCTCCCTGTTCCGGCGTATAGAGCAGGTTGGCATGTCGATCCCTCTTTTTGGCTGGTGAGACGCAGTGCAAAGACTTTTGGTCCATTCTTCTCCATCGAAGCTGTAGGCGTTTATCGAGATGTTCTGCAGCTCAAATTTTCAATTTGTTTCAGGGACATTGGGAACTCAATGCCATGGAGATTTATAACCGATGTAAATTGCGAGGTATGAACCTGGACGTTCAGGATATTTTTAGCTGGATGTAGAGCTGCGACAACTGCCCACGCGAAACATGTGTTGTCTGAGGATTGTATGTTTATTGTTGCCCTCTTCAGCATGATTTCTCGCGGCAGCTTGAAGTGACACCCCGCGCGGAGTGGATTATACTTGTTCACGTTAATCGTCAAATTAAGGATTTGTATCAGCGCCCATCCGCTTTCACGTTCCTGGTATTCTTCCAGTGATGCCAGGATGGGTTCAGTGATGTATCGTTGGTACCACTCGTGCCAGATCAGATGCGTGAAAAGAGTTCGCGGTTTCTGGTGATGATGCTTTTGCGCGCGCGTTTTGTCACCCGCTACAAATTCACCATTAAATACTGTGTTCACTTTGAGATTATAGCTTCTTCAAAGCATCTCGCACATGCTCCAGCACAATGGTCTCTGCATCCTGGAGGAAGTTGTGCAGTTCGATACTAATTCAATTTAGGACGGCACCAGTTAATACGCGATTATCAAACCCAGTGTCTATTTCGCGCCACAAAAGTCCTCTGCTAGAATGTCCAGCACCTTCGCGTACGAAACGGCCGCGCAACGTATGTTTCAGTCCTTCGAGTCGCGCGATTCGAGCAATCAACGATTGTTGAACGCCGATCGATAATCGCGGGCGTTTCACTCGGCTGTGTTCTTCTAAAGATTCGATACACTCGTTGCACAGTTCTTCCCACGCGAGGTACTCTGCCCGTGAAATCAATCGTTCAGATCCATCCAACAATTGACCTTCTACTCTCGCGAATTCTTCCATGGTTGAAAATGGAATGTAAATGTATCGTATTTTCCATGCAACGTGTTACAACTATTTGAGATGACGCGCAGTTTAGAGCGTGTTTTACACCACCACGCCCATTTGGTATCTTTGCAAAACTCTTTCGGTGTTCCCTCAGAATGCATTGCATGCAATAATAAATATATCATATTTTAAATGCATCTAATTTCTTTTTCCAACGCCCACAATGCTCGTCAATGTTATACGTTCTGCTGAGGCTGCATTTTTGCACGTGTTCATGGTAATATAAATGGTATTTGCAAACATTGCACTTTTCGCAGAAGAAGAACACGTGACATAAAATTCCTCTCTCCCCGCACTATGCCCCACCCGCTTCGCGCATGATAAACATGATTTCGGTCGATTCGTACGGCGAATGTGATGTCATAAATTTGCACGTTTGGACGTGTTCAAGGTAATCTAAAAACGCTTTTGCAAAAGTTGCACTTTTCGCAGAACACGTGACATAAAAATTCCTCTCCCCGCACCTCGCTTCCCTTGATGCATCGTTACATTTTTTTATGTGCTGCACACTCGTTTTGATAGTATCGTCGTCGCCGTCGTCGTGAAACGTTATCTATTGGATTCTACAAACATGAATTACTACATTTCTCGCGAAACGGCGTGCATAAGTCGCGAGTAAGTGTTATTATCATCATTTCCTTAAGCGTTATTACTTACGCTTTCATTCTTTTCATACTTTTCCTATATGTTACGATAGCAATAAACAACGTTCAACGCCTTATATACTGGGAGGAGGTTTGCCCTCACATCCACGGCATACAAGTACCTGGATATTAGAATCGCGGTAGGACCCGTGTCCGCTGTGGAAATTATTCTTGGCGATACTCGAGGAAATGTGTTGTTGTTGCCACACTCGACATGGGCGACATTGATCCAGAAACTCGAGGATATCGAACAACATGTAAAATCAGCTCCTTCTCCAACGTCATTAACGATTTGTGATTTGGTGCTTACGGTTGTTACAATGCGTGGCACGAACCTTGTGCAAATGAAATTGTATGATGCCTGCATGTACATGAAACCATCGACTGTATTATTTTTATTCGAACTGGAACTGTGTGTCGAGCACGCGTATTCGTGGCTGTGTCAAAATACGCAGTATGTCAGCGGAAATATAAACAATTTGTAACGATATTAAAACGGAACAGTATTGTGCATAAACATGAGGCCGTCAAAATCCTTCATGAATATTATGATAAAAATTCTCCTGCGGATTGCGAGCTGTTGACATTTGCAGTGGATAATACGTTATACGATGCTATTAATAATTAAATAATTTTTATATACAATATATTATCATTTTAAAACAAATATTATTTCTCAATTTTATTTCACCCGCCTTCCACATTGTCTCTCCTCGCCACCTAATTCTAAGATGCAACGTTTCAAAAGTCTCATATTTCATTCGGGCGTTTTCATGCAGCTAAATGATGTCATTCGGTGCGTCTGCTCAGGGGATTCAAATTACATGCAATCGCGCGATACGCTGCGACGTTAAGATTGAAATAAACATTTTGAAAAAGTGATTTGCTTCCAGAATAAATACAATTGCAAAGATTGCATATAAATGTCATTTTCTCCGATCGATGAGGCATTGATTCGCTACATATCGATTCGCGCGGGGGTGGACCATGGTTGTCCCTCCCCGAGAAAAAGAAATTTCCGGTGGTGAATCAGAGTCTGAATAACATTTCGGGGATCATTCCCTCCGTCTGGAAAAACTTCCGACGGTGGTACAGGTCTGGAGAGGTCTCCGCGGCGGCTCTGTCTCGACTAATCCCATCCACGATTGAGCCATCCCCCACTCCCCGGCTTGTACGCGCGCAACCAATTTTCCTCTCCCCGCGGGCGCCGCGCCCGTCTGAAAAATTTCCGACGGTGGGTCTGGTCTGGAGCGGTCTCCGCTACGGCTCAGCCCGGACCAATCCCCTCCACGATTGAGCCATCCCCCACTCCCCGGCTTATACGCGCGCAACCAATTTTCCACTCCCGCAGGCCCCGCGCCCTAGTTTCCCGCGCCGTACTTCCCCGCGCGCCCCCAACTTCTTCCGCGCTACGCGCCCCTCATTGCCCCATGGGTTAGAACCCGCCTTACTATACTACTTTGGTTTGTTAGCAGTTAGTTATTTAGTTTGTCAGTTAGTTAGTTAGTTTGTCCGTTAGTAAGTTAGTTTGCAGTTAGTTAGATTGTTTGCAGTTAGTTAGCTAGTTTGCAGTTAGTTAGATATTTTGCAGTTATTTAGTTAGTTTGCAGTTAGTTAGATTGTTTGCAGTTAGTTAGCTAGTTTGCAGTTAGTTAGATATTTTGCAGTTATTTAGTTAGATTGCAGTTAGTTAGTTAGTTTGTCAGTTAGTTAGTTAGTCTGCAGTTAGTTAGTTAGTTTGTCAGTTAGTTAGTCAGCTTGTCAGTTAGTTAGATTGTTTGCAGTAAAGTTAGATTGTTTGCCGGTTAGTTAGTTAGTTTGCATTATATTAGTTACTTTTGTAAGTTACTTAGTTTGTTTGCAGTTAGTTATTGAGTTTGTCAGTTAGTTAGTTAGTTTGCAGTAAATTAGTTAATTTGTCACTTAGATAGTTAGTTTGCAGTAAGTTAGTTAATATTTGAGTTAGTAAGTTAGTTTTTGAGTCAGTTAGTTAGTTTGCTATTAGTTAGTTATTTTGTTAGTTAGTTCGTTTGGTGTAAATTACTTAGTTTGTACGTTAGTTAGTTAGTTTGCAGTTAGTTAGTTAGTTTATCAGTTAGATAGTTAGTTTCTCAGTTAGTTTGTTAGTTTGTTAGTTTGTCAGTTATTTCGTTAGTTTGCTGTTAGTTAGATTGTTTGCAGTTAGTTAGCTAGTTTACAGTTAGTTAGATGTTTTGCAGTTATTTAGTTAGTTTGCAGTAATATAGTTCGATTGTCATTTAGTTAGGTTGTTTACAGTTAGTTATTTAGCTTGCAGTTAGTTAGTTAGTTTGTCTGGTAGTTAGTTAGATTGTCAGATAGCTAGTTTGTTAGGGAGTAGGTTCAACCCCGCCTAACGGTGGTCCAGATCGTGAGGGAAGGAACGTCAGGAAAAGAATACAGATTTCAATTTAATTTTCGCTTTGCCGAATGTCTCGACTAAACCGTTTATTTATAGTGACTTGGAAACAAAAACTTCTGCAAGAAACTGTCTGTTCGGCCAGTCGCCGCTGCAGTTAATCCTGTTTTGGAAATCTGTAACAGAGAAAGAGACACGAATAGGCGTTAAATACCTGTGAACGTGAGTCACGCTGTGTGTTCTTACACTCTTCCGCGCTCGTCTGATCTGTGCCTTGTCGCACCCAGGAGCGGGATCTCGGCCGCCGCGATGCGCAGCTAAGCTAGGGGACTGTATGTGTGAGCGTTCCCGTTAAACCCGGTAATCGCTCGCTTATTATTGTCGTGCGGTACGAGATTTCTGCTCGTCTAATTTCACGACTGCAATGTCTGACGCTGTCGCAGGAGAAGGTGATCGAAGGGAGGTTGGTAAGGCTCAACCCTTCAGCAGGTCCCCGGCCCTTCACCGCCTTCGCTATGTGCGTATCTGGGCACCGTGTGGTACAGGCTTGTCAACGGCGCCCTTGGGGCGACTTCACAGTTGTGCCTGAGACTACGTTGCTGTCGGAGTCGCCGTCCTACGCGCAGTGACCGTACTCCACTGGCGATGTTGAAGGACGTGTCCAGCTTTCGCCGATAGCTGGGGTTTAAGAATGTCTCCTGCTTCGACTAGAAGACGCAAATCCACCCAGGGTACTCTTCACACACCTGTATAACAGGTGGGTCTCAGAAGCCGTTTTTGACAATCATCAATTGGAGTGAAGGAGTTTTTGAATCCTCGATCCTCCCTAGGGCACGATGATTCCACTCAGGGTTACTTCTCGCACCTGGATTATGGAGTCGTGTCTCTAAGAAGAAGCGCGAAGAACCTCCGCACCTATAAATTGGGATTGAGAGTTTCTAACTCTCTATCCGTGGGGAAACGATTGATCCACTCAGGGTTTACTTCCCGCACCTGGATTATGCAGGATCGTTACCCCGGAAGCACCTCGAAGAACCTCGGAGTCTATTCCAAATTAAATTTAATTTTAATTACCGAGCTCGGTCGTGTACCGACTGGCTCAGCTAGGATAACCCGCTAATAATTCTTCATGTGGAACTTCGAGGGTGAGTCGAAGAGAACTCGACTCGGTTTCGGAATGTTCGAAATTATTGGTTTATGCAACTGCTGAGCGTGTTCGTGTACCGAAGTGCTCGTGGTAGTGGTTTGATAGCAGAGTGACGGGCGAGCACGAGCAGCCATAAACTGAGCACGTGAGGGGGAGAGTCTTTCCATCACCGCGACGCTGTCGCCGTGTCTCTCGTCCGTCTGTGTCTATTATAGACCACTTTTCGTAACCTTCTCTTAAACTCCCGGGCGTTTAAACCGCTTGCTTATTTTGTAAAATCGAACGTTAATTTATCGTTCGCGTGACTTTACAGAAAACCTCGAGAACCGTGTTTTTCTGTCCTCTAATGTTTTTTGAATAGCGGACGCGTCGAAATGAGAATCTTCCTGGTCGGTCGCGTGCAACCGAAAACAAACCGGGTGACGAATTGTTTCTGGATTTAAATTAAATTTCGGAATTTTACTCGATATTTAAACATAGTTAGTTTTGGAGTAAGTTAGTTAGTTTGCAGTAAATTAGTTAATTTGTCACTTAGTTAGATTAGTTTGCAGTTAGTTAGTTAGTTTGCAGTAAGGTTTAGTTAATATTTCAGTTAGTAAGTTAGTTTTTGCGAGGTCCAGTTAGTTAGTTTGCTGTCAGTTGAAGCTATTTTTGTCCAGTTAGTTAGTACGTTTGGTGTAAATTACTTAGTTTGTGAGTTAGTTATTTAGGTTGTAAAGTTAGTAAAGTTAGTATTCCA
Source organism: Colletes collaris (assembly GCA_030068185.1). Lineage (NCBI taxonomy): Eukaryota > Metazoa > Arthropoda > Insecta > Hymenoptera > Colletidae > Colletes > Colletes collaris. Next base: position 261,599 of record JASGYR010000266.1, read on the forward strand.
CTTAGTTAAGACGGTTTGCAGTTAGATATGATTGTTTGCGATCAGTCAGTTAGTTTGCCAGTTAGTTAGTTAGTTTGCAGTTAGTTGGTTAGTTTTGCAGTTAGCGGTTAGATTAGTTTGTCAGTTAGTCAGTTAGTTTGCAGTTAGTTTACTGCTTAGTTGGTTGGTTTTTGCAGTTGAAGTTAGTTAGTTTGCAGTTACTCAGATTGCTTGCCAGATAGTTAGATTAGTTTGCAGTTGGTTTGATTGTTTGCAGATAGTTAAGATAGTTTGCAGTTAGTTAGAGTGTTTGCAGTTAGTTAGTTGGTTTGCAGTAAAGGGGTGGTCAGTTTATCAGATAGTTAGTTAGTTTTGCAGTAATTTAGTTAGTTCGCCAGCGATAAATTAGTTTTGATTGTCAGTTAGTTAGTTAGTTTGCAGTTAGTTAGTTTGTTAGCGAGGTAGTTAGACCGTTTGCAGTTAGTCAGTTAATTTGCAGTTAGATAGTTAGTTTGTCCAGTTAAGTTAGTTTTTGCAGTTACTTAGTTAGTATGCAGTTAGTTAGTTCAGTTTGGCTCTGTTACTTAGGATTAGATTGTCAGACAGATATGATGCGTTAGTCTGCTGTTAGTTAGGTGTTTACACGCCCGGTTCGTCAGTTAGTTTGCTGTTGAGTTGGTTTGGACAGCTAGTATAAAGTTAGATTGTAAGTTAGATGGTTTTGTTTTGGCCCAGTCAGATTAGTTAGTCAGTTTGCAGTCATTTAGATTGTTTGCAGGTTAGTTAAGTTAGTTTGCAGTAACTCAGATTGCTTGCCAGGTAGTTAGTTAGTTTGCAGTTAGTTTGATTTATTTTGCAGATAGTTAGATAGTTTTCAGTTAAAGTTAGAGTGTTTGCAGTTAGTTGGTTGATTAGCAGTTAAATAGATTGTTTGCAGTTAGTTAGTTAGTTTGCAGTTAGATAGTTAGTTTGTCAGTTAGTAACTTAGTTCTTTCCTTGATAGTTAGCCAGTTTGGCGAGTCAGTTAGATTGTTAGCAGTTAGTTAGTAAGTTTGCAGTTAGTTAGACTGGTTTTGCAGTTGGTTAGTTAAGCTTGCAATGTAAGTCAGATTGTTTGGTAAAAGTTAGTTAGCTGGTTCATCAGATGAGTTAGATTAGCTTTGCAGTTAGTTAGTTAGCCTATTGTCAGTTAGTTAGTCAGTTTTGGTTTAAATTTTTTCACTTAGTTTGTCCCAGTTAGTTAGTTGGATTTGCAGTTAGCTTCATTGTTAGCAGCTAGTTAGTTGGTTTGCGAGGATGTAGTTAGGGATTGTTTGCGAGTTAGTTACATAGCTTGCAGTTATTTATAGATTGTCTGCAGATAGCATTAGCTTCAGTTTGGTGTAAATTACTTAGTTTATTGTCCAGTTAGTTCAAGATTAGTTTGCATTAAATTAGTTAGTTTGGTTCAGTTAATTAGTTAGTTTGTCTGCTACTTGAGTTAGGTTGCAGTTCTAGTTAGATAGCTTTGGAGTAAATTAGATATTTTGTCCAGTTAGTCAGTTAGTTAGATTGCCGATAGTTAGGTAGTTTGTCAGTTAGTTAGTGTGTTTGCATTATATTAGATAGTTTGTCAGTTATTTAGCTAGATTGTAAAGTTAGTTAGCTAGCTTTGTGAGTTAGTTAGTTCGTTTGCGGTTAGTTAGTTATTTTGGTAAGCGAATTAGTTAGTTTCGTTAGGTAGTTAGTTACTTAGATAGTACATAATAGTTAATTAGTTTGCCAAGTTAGTTTCTTAGTTTGTAGTAACATGTAGTTAATTTGTCAGTAGTTTGTTAAGTGTTAGAATGCCAGGAGTTATCCTACAGCACTAACGGGGTCCGGATTACGAGGGGAAAGGACTTTAGAAAAAGAAGTATATTAAAAATTGATGCACTTGATTGATATTTTCAAAGCTTGGTCGCTTATCGCGGCCAAGCCGTTTATTTATTTTAAATTTTAATTTATTGGTAACAAAAAAAAAAGATTAGGGAAAAAAACCACACTCGACGTCAAGCCAGACGTTGGGGGAGAAAACCTACGGCTGCCGCTCACCACTCAGCCCTCGCGTTGTTTTGGTTGGTCTGTAAGAAGGAAAGACAAGGATTGATTTTAATACCTTGTAACGCTTTCTGTTGCGTTGCCCGTCTCGCTTTATTTCGCACGCTCCTGCTCTATGCTGAGTTCCGCACTCAGGGCGGGAATAACCAGAACTCCGTGCTCGTCGAACTGAGCGACATGTCTATGTGGACTGTATATGTGAACGTTCTCGTAAACGGGAGAAACGTTCGATCGCAGTGCGGAAGAAGGGCTAATTTCTCAATTCTCCGCTTTTTTGCGATGGTTGAAATGCCGCAGGTGAATGGACAACGAGCGGAGGTTGTAAGGCTCCAAATGTTGCTCAAATCCGCAGTTTCTCACCGTTCTCGTATGCTGCACAAGGCGCGGTGTGGTGTAGCCCTTAACGGCGCACGTAGCAACGTCTTACGTTTAAAGGAGCGTACACCACGGTGCTCTTTTGCGGTGCTCGTTGCGCACAGGGTACGTACACTGGCGGTCAAGGAGCGTTGCTCGAGCGTGTCCGAGAAGCGGGAAGGAATCCCGGTTTCTCCAGCTCCGACACGAGAAAACGGCAAGCCCACCGGGGAGGTATCGACCAAAGCGTTACCCTGGGGGTGAAAATTCAAAACCGTGCGGACAATTCAATGTCGCTTCGCGGCCGCGTCAAATGCAGCAGTACGTGCGACAAGTTGCTCTTCCACGGCCGCGAAGCTCAAGCGCTACGTGGAGAAATCAGCCTCACACGACCGCGTCGAATACAGCAGTCCGTGAAGGTCCAGTACTGAGTAGCGCCGTAGCCACTGGCTGAGAACTTGGGCTACTTCCGACGACCGCTGAGTTCAGCGAGACGTTGGAAAGTCAACCTCGACCGCGTCAAATGCAGCAGTCCGTGATATAACCAGTCTCTCACGACCGCGGTCAAATGCAGCAGTCCGTGGAGCCGTCAGCACAGACTGGGCCTTTAGCCCTTGGCTGTGACGTTGGAGTTATCGACATGTACGTAGAAACGAGGATTTCCTCGATTCGCTTCCACGGCCGCGAAACTCAAGCGCTACGTGAAGCTGAGAACGAAAAAAACCTGCACAGTCTGTTTGGACTGAAATCCCGACAAACGGGAGCCGAGATTTCCTCGATTCGCCTCTCACGGCCGCGAAACTTACAAGCGCTACCGTACGAGAAGAATTCGGCGTGAGATTTATATGAGTCAGTTAATCGGGGCTGGAAAAATGCCCTCACCGATTTAATTAATTTGCGAGCAGCATTCGATTAGTCTCAACGAAAGGTTCGAAAGGTGTTCTTCAGATACCGCTTTTTCGGAGGAGAATCTGTGGCTTCGTCGCGGAGCAGGATTCGTTCGTCGTGATCTGCTCGCTGCGAGAGGACCAGAATTCGAATCTCGAATCGAATAGACATCCGAAGTCACGGCCACGGGGAGGGGGTAATCACCACTCTCGCGGCGCAATCCCTGCTCTTCGATATCTATCTCTTCTCGAATTTTAATATGTTCGATACCCTCTCTGTTTATGGATCTTCGACGATCGATCCCCAGAAGTATACGGTATTGGGTCGATCACGTGACTGAGAGCAAACAAACTTTCGTGTGTGTGAGTTCTTCGAAACTGTATTGGTCCGTGTACCGATCTACGCATCAGAGAGTCTCTGGAATGTCGTGTACGCAGAAAGCAAAACTATACGAGGAATTTACGGTTCTCAGTTATGGTTCACGTTAAATTAGATAATTCTCTTAACGGTTCTCAAGCCCGATCAAATTAACGCGATATTTAAACAGTTAGTTTGCAGTTAGATAGCTAGTTTGTAAGCTAGTTAGGTAGTTTGCTGATAGTTAGTTAGTTTAAGTCCAGATAGTTATTTAGTTTGCCAGTTAGTTGGATTAGTTTGCGGTTAGTTAGTTAGTTTGTCAGTTAGTCAGTTAGTTTGTCAGTGTCTGCTAGTTAGTTTGCAGTTAGTTAGATGTTTTGCAGTTATTTAGTTAGATTGCAGTAAATTGGTTTCATTGTCAGTATTAGTTAGGTTGCATTAAATTAGTTGCTGGTTTGTTCAGTTAGATAGTTGGTTTGCCAGTTAGTTAGTTATTTTGCAGTAAATTAGTTAGTTTGTCCAGTTAGTTAGTTAGTTTGCGGTTTGTTAGGTAGTTTAGTTAGGTAGTTGGTTAAGTTAGTTTTGTCCAGTTAGTTTGTTGGTTTGCAGTAAGTTGGTTAATATGTCCAGTTAGAATGTAGTTACTTTGTTGTGCTAGTTAGTTAGCTTCTAAGCCGATAGTTAGGTAGTTTGTCAGTTAGTGTAGTGTGTTTGCACTTATATTAGATAGTTTGGTCCAGTTATTTTAGCTAGATTGTAAGTGCTAGTTAGTTACTTTGTGAGGTTAGTTAGTTCGTTTGCAGTTAGTTAGTTATTTTGCAGCGAGATCTATGTTGGAAAAAATGGGTCAGTTAGTTAGTTTGTCTCGCAGTTAGTTGGTTGTAGTTTTGTTAGAGTAGTTAGTTACTTAGATAGTATATTAGTTAATTAGTTTTGCCAGTTAGTTTCATAGTTTGTAGTAAATTGATTAATTTTGTCAGTAGTTTGTTAGTCTATGCAGTTAGATGAAAGCTAGTTTGGTAAGCTAGTTAGGTAGTTTGCTGATAGTTAGTTAGTTTGTTAGTTAGTTAGTTAGTTTGTCAGTGTTTAAAAGATTGCATAATGCCCAGCGATTAGCCTCGGCCGCAATTACCGTTAATCCTGTTAACGTACCATAAGCAAGAGATTATTTCCTAATTGGATTTGTACTAGCGAACTGGTGATTGAAAAACGCGTTTATTATGAGTTTTTCTGGCATCGGTAATGACTCATTACGTTTTCCGATTCGAGGGTGCTAACGGTGTTAGTGGGACGTCAGTACCGTGAGAGAGTAGTGCGCCAATAATGGCGATGACAAGGAGAGACGGCCGAAATTCCAGACAGCGCCACGGAACGACCAGTAAGAGTACCGCGGCGACGTCTTCGGCTGTCAATCCCGTAGCTATCATTCTTACGGCGACTTCTGAACGAGACGCATCGGCTCCGATCATATTCGACTCGTAGAAGTTAATCGCGATTTAAGAGGGAAGATCCTCGTGCGAGAAAGCTTGGCATAATGATCAAGTGCTATTGTTAGAAAAGGGTGGAGCAGAGCCTTGCTCGAAAAGGTCGGAAAATTCATTCCCACCTTTGGCTTGGAAAAACACAGATTCGCATCTCGATTCGTGCAAGTGCACCTGAATCTCGTTTGAGAAAATCTCGATCGAGTTTTAATCAATTTAAATTTACTCCATATTTTGGAGGGCTCGAGGAATACACCAATAGAGATTGTTCGACCCCTCACCGTGCGGAATTTAACGGTCGATTACAACGGCTATAAACGTTGGAGATCATATAGAAGTCAGGCGGTTACCAAATCCATACTTCTGGGTGTGATTGCCCTTCGGCTTAGGAGACACCAAAAGGGAGGCACCTACCGTGGTGTACCTCCAGGTGGACTCACTGTAGTCAGGTCCACGTCCATTTTGTACGTGTGATTTTCGGTCTTCGCCTCCTTATTTCTATAGATCCCGCCGGTGTAACGTATAGAGGAGCAAATTCAGTGCGGAGTAGTAACGGAGTCGGGGGTAATGCCTCCGCGTAGTTCAATATACTGCAACGTATCCCAACGAGTAGAGCATTCGTGCAGTGAACAACCTGTTGTCGGGCTTAGCAGTGTAACTCTCGGCCAAAATAAGTCATCTGTTGGAACTTTGATGTTAAGAGAAGCCGCACATTGACGGTCGTGCAGTGCACTGCAGTAAAAAGCGACTCGACGCTCCAGGACTCAGTGTGCATACCACTCACGCGAACAGTGCATTAGGAGCGCTTACAACCTCCTCTTGCATCCCCGTCCACTGGGCAATCGACCACCGAATCGGCGAAGAAAAGAAGTTTAATTCTTATCATAGCCAAAATACATAGTCCACTTATAAGTCGTAATTTACGAGATAAGCTTTCATACCCTCCGCACCGGTACGTCTGAATCTCCGAAGCCAGGAGCGCGAGCAAACGAGCGCGACGTAGATACGTATACCGTGTACGTGTGTTCTAACACATAGTCGTGTTTTTCTGTTCATGGTGGACCTTGGCTCACTTTCAAGCCTGCGGAGTTCGGCGACCTTACAGCATCGCAGAACGGCCAGACACGAGGCCAAAGATTAATTTCCTGTTCAGTCTCGTTACTTTTAATTATAATTATTAGTTTGGTTTTTCTTTTTGTTTCTTTATTTGGTTTTTGTAATAAAAGGTCTTATCTAAAAGGTTTATGAAAAGAAAACCATTTGTGTCCGATTCACTTCCCTATAAATCTCCCACACAACTATCCGGACTCATTCGTTAAAAGTGTATCAACGCTTTTTAACAATCAGTTAGATAGTTAGCATACAGTTGTGTAGTTAGTTTGTTTGTGTTAGTTAGTTAGTTTTTCAAATAATGAGTTAGTTTCTGTGTAAATTACTTAGTTTGTAAGTTAGTTAGATAGTTTGCAGATACTTAGATAGTTAGCATTTGAATTAGATAGTTTTGTAGTAAGTTAGTTAGTTTGTTGTTAGTTAGATTGTTTGTAGATTGTTAAATAGTTAGTTGGTGAGTTAGATGATCTGCAATTATTTAGTTCGCTTGTCAGTTAGTTAGTTAGTTTGTCAGTTAGATACTTAGTTTGTAAGTTAGTTAGTTAGTTTGCAATACATTAGTTCGTTTGTGTTAGTTAGTTAGTTTGTTTCCAGTTAGTTAGATAGTTTGTAATTAGTTAGTTAGATCGTAGTTAGTTAGATTGTTTGCAAATAGTTAGCTAGTTTGGTGGTTAGTTTGATGTTTTGTGAAGTTATTTAGTTAGTTTGCAGTAAATTAGTATGATTGTCAGTTAGTTAGTTAGTTTGCAGATAGTTAGATAGTTTGCATTAAATTAGTTAGTTTGTCAGATAGTCAGTTAGTTTTACAGTTAGTTTCGTAGTTTATTGTGTGGTTAGTCAGGTTGCAGTTACATAGTTAAATTTTATCAGTTAGTCACAAGTTAGTCAGTTTGTTAGATTTGGTTTTGGTAAGATAGTTAGCTAGTCAGCAGTTAGTCTGATAATTTGCAGTTATTTAGTCTGTTTGTCTGTTAGTGAGTTAGTTTGATAGTTAGATAGTTAGTTTGTCAGTTAGTTAGTTAGTTTGTATCATATTATTCGTTTCCAGTTAGTTAGTTAGTTTGTTTGCAGTTAGTTAGTTTGTTTGTCAGTTAGTTAACTAGTTTGCAGATAGTTATTTGTTTGTTTGCAGCACATTTGTTTGATTGTCAAAGTTAGTTAGTTTGTGTGTAAATTAGTTAGTTTGTTTGGAGTTAATTAGGTCAACCTATTTCATTAGTTAGATAGTTAGTTTGTCAAAGTTAGTTAGCTCCTTTGCAGTTAGTTAGATAGTTTGGTAAATTAGTTAGTTAGTTTGGTAGTGAGTGAGATTAGTTTGCAGTATAGTTAGTTAGTTTTGGTAGTGTGTTAGATTGTTTGCTGATTGTTAGCCAGTTTCCAATTAGCTAGTTCAATTTGCTATTAGTTAGTTTGTTTGTCAGTTAGATAGTTAGTTTGTCAATTAGTTAGATAATTCGCAGATAGTTAATTAGTTGGTCAGTTTCTTAGTTACTTTGTCAGTTAGTTAGTTAGTTTGCAGTTACTTATTTAGGTTGTCAGTAAGTTAGTTAGTTTGTAGTTAGTTAGATAGTTTGTCAGTTTGTCAGTTCATTTGTCGGTTAATTAGCTAGTTTATGGTATAATAGTTATTTTGATGTTAGTTAGCTCTTGTCAGTTAGTTAGTTAGCTTTGTCAATTAGTTAGATAGCTCTAAGATAGTTAAAGAAGTTGGTCAGTTAGTTACTTAGTTTGCAGTTAGTTAGTTAGTTTGCAGTTAGGTAGTTAGTTTGTCTGCTTGTTAGTTAATTTGTCAGTTAGTAAGTTAGAATGCAGTATATTAGTTAGTTTGACAGTTAGTTAGTTAGTTTGTCAGTTGGTTAGTTAGCTCTGTCAGTTAAATAATTGGTTTGCAGTTAGATAGTTAGTTTGCCTAAAGTTAGTTAGATAGATAATGTGTTAAATAGTTCGTTTGTCAGTTAGCTAGTTAGTTTGCAGTCAGTTATTTAGTTTGTCAGTTAGTTATAAAGTTTGACAGTTAGTTAGTTACTTTGTCAGTTAGGGTAGTTAATTTGTCAGTTAGTTAGTTAATTTGTCATGGTAGTTAATTAGTTTGGCAGTATAGTTAGTTAGTTTGACAGCGGTTAGTTAGTTTGGTAGTTAGTTAGTTAGATAGTTTGTAAGTTTGCAGTTAGTTTGCTCTTGCAATTAGTTATTTTGTTTGTTAGTTGGTTATATAGTTTAAGATAGTTAGTTTGTTGGACAGTTAGTTAGATAGCGTTTTTCAGTTAGTTAGTTACTTCTTGCCAAAGGTTTGATAGTTAGTATGGCAGTTAGTTAGTTGGTTTGCCAGTTATTTAACTAGGATTTTAGTATGTAAATTAGTTAGATTGTCAGTTAGTCTGTTAGTTAGTCTGTTCAGTTAGTGTTATCTTGCAGTTAGTTAGTGTGCTAGCTAGGCAGTATGTTAGTTAGTTTGGAGTAAAAGAAGAGTGAGTTTGTCAAATAGTTTAGTAAGCTCTGATAGTTAATTAGTTAAAGGTTTGCAGTCTGTTAGTTAGTTTGTCAGTTAAGTTATTTTGATTTGTCAAAGTCAGCTAGTTAGATTGCAGTATGAATAGTTAGTTTGCAAAGTTAGTTGTGATAGTATGTCAGTTAGTTATTTAGCTTCTGTCAGTTAGCTAGTTAGTTTGACAGTTAGTTAGCTAGTTTGCAAAGTTAGTTAATTAGTTTGACAGTTAATTAGTTAGCATGCAGTTACGTTAAAGTTAGCTTGTCAGTTAGTAATTCAGTTTGATTTGTAAGTTTTCAAGTTAGTTTGCAGTTAGTTAGTTAGTTTGGAGTTAGTTAGTTAGTTTGTCAGTTCTGTTATATAGTTCTTTTCAGTTAGTTATATAGTTTGCAGTTAGTTAGTTAGTTTGCAATAAGTTAGATAGTTTGTCTGTTACTTTCCATTATAGCTTGTCAGTTTGCCAGCGTTAGTTTGCAGTTAGTTAGTCAGTTTTGCAGTAAGGCAGTTAGTTTGTCTGTTAGTTAATCTTGTTTGCAAAGAAGTTTAGACATAGGCTGCAGTTAGTTAGTTAGGCTGTTAGTTTGCAGTTAGTTAGATAGCCTGGGTGATAGTTAGTTTGTTTGTCAGCAAGTTGAAGTTAGGTTTGTCAGCTAGCTAGTTTGTCAGTTAGTTAGCCTGCAGTAAGTTAGTTAGCTGGCTGGGCATATCGGTTTGTTTGACAAAGCTAGTTAGTTGGGCTCTTGTCAGTTAGGCAACTAGCTCTGAGAGTTAATTAGTTAGCCTGCAGTCTGGGTTAGCTAGCCTATCAGCAAGCTAGTTAGCCTGTCAGCTAGCCAGTTAGCCTATGTTAGCCAGATAGTCTGTCAGGCAGCTACTTCACTTTGCAGGCTAGTTAGATAGACTGCAGGTTAGGCAGTTGGCTTTATATGGTAGTTATTTAGTTTGCAGTTAGTTGGACAGTTCGAGGTTAGGTTAGTTAGTTTTGGCAGTTAGTTAGATTACTTGTCTGTGCGTTATTTTACTTTGTCAGTTAGCTAGTTAGTTTGCAGTTAGTTAGTTTTCAGTTAGTTAGATAGTTTGTCAGTTAGTTATTTAGTTTGTAGTTAGTTAGATTGTTTGCAGATAGGTAGTTAGTTTTCTGGTAGTTAATTAGTTTGCAGTTAGTTAGACAGTTTGGAGTTAGTTATTCAGTTTGTTAGTTTAGAGTTAGTTAGTTGGTTTGTCAGTTATTTAATTAGATTGCAGTAAATTAGTTAGTTTGTCTGTTAGTTACTTAGTGTGTTAGTTAGTTAATTAGTTTATAGATACTTATTTAGTTTGTCAGTTGGATAGTTAGTTAGCATTTAGGTAGTTGGTTTGTGAGTTAGTTAGTTAATTTGTCAGTTAGATAGTTAGCTTCCAGTATGTTAGTTTGTTTGACAGGTAGTTATTAAAGTTTGGCAGTATGCTAGTTAGTTTGGTAGTTAAATAGTTTAGAGTTAGTTACTTGGTTTGTCAGTTATTTAATTAGATTGCAGTAAATTAGTTAGTTTGGTAAAGTTAATTAGTTAGTTTGTTGTGTTAAGTTAGATAGTGCTTGCAGATAGTTAGTTAGTTTGCATAGTTAGTTAGATAGTTTGTCTGTTAGTTACTTTGTTTGTCAAAGTTAGCTACACTCTGCAGTTAGCTAGTTAGGATTTGCAGTTAGTTAAGTACTCTCTCAGTTAGTTATTTAGTTTGTCAGTTAGGGTAGTTAGATTGTCTTATAGTTAATTAGTTTGGTAGTTAGTTAGATTGTTTGTCAGTTAGCGATAGCTCTGGTTGATAGGTAGTTAGTTTGTCTGGTAGCTAATTATTTTGCAGATAGTTAGTTAGCTCTGTTAGTTTGCAGTTAGTTTGTTGGTTTGCCAGTTATTTAATTAGTGTTAAAAAGTTGACACTTTTAACGAATGAGTCCGGATAGAGTGTATGGGTGTTTTTCTATTAAGTGAATTTAGATAGTGAATCGATTTTTCTTTTCGTCGGTCTTTACGACCGTCCTTTTTATTACAAAATAAAGCATTACAGAAAAACAGAAAATCAAAATAAAGAAACTGATTAAATGAAATTAACATTTGGCCTCGTTACTGGCCGTTCCATGAGGTTAGGGCTCTTCCTCTCGCCGGCTTGAGGTAGGCCAGAATTCGTGTAATCAGAAAAACACGGCTATGTGTTAGCTACACGCAAACACGCAATACGTATACGCCGCGTCTCAGCTTTCGCGCTCCCGGCGTCGATATTCGAACGAACGGGAGCAGAGAAATTTCGATTGTTCGTAATATACGAACTCGGAAAGTGGACTGTAAATTCTTCTCCGGCGTAAAAGAAAATCAAACCAATTTTCTTTACCGATTTTTTGTCGATTGCCCAATGGACGTAAAGCGCAAGTGGAGGTTGGGCGGCTCCAAATGCACCGATCCCGTGATTATGCCCATCGAGTTCAAAGTGTCCAGTCGCATTGCAAAATGCAACGGCACGACCGTCAAATTGCGGCTTCTCTTTACACGTTCCAACAGATGACTTATTGGCCGAGAGTTACACTGCGAAGCCCGACAGCACGTTGTTCACTGCACGAGTGCACTACTCGATGTGATTCGCAGCAGTATTCGGAACTACGCGGGGCCTGACCCACGACTCACACATTTTCCGCACTGGTGCTCCTCTAAGCGTTACACCGGCGGGATCTGTAGAAGTAAGGAGGCGAAGACCGAAAGTCAGACGTCCGAAGTGGACGTCGACCTTACTACAGTGAGCCCACCAGGAGGTACACCACGTAGGTGCCTCCTTCAGTGTCTCCTCAGCCGAATGGCAATCACAAAGAAGTTTAGACGGTATCCGTCGACTTCTTTGTGTTTCTAGCGCTTATACGTTAGAAACGATCGTTCAATTCTGCACCGGGATGGTCGAGCACCTCGAAGGTGTATTCTAGAGCCCCCAGAATTGCAGTATTTGAATCTAACTCAGGTTATGAGTGCACTTGTGTGAACCGGAATACGGTTCACGTAATAAGTAAAAAAAATGGGAATAAGTTCCACACTTTTCCGAGTCTTATTAATTCGCAGCTGTGCGTGGGCTATCGGTTAACCCACGCCAAACTGAACGACTGCTCGATACACTCTTTTACAAAGATAGTCTATATTCGTAATTCGAACGAATATTTCCTTTCGAATTGTATTCGAGTTCTGGACGGACACGATCGGGAGCCGATATGTTCAGGGCAGAAGTCGGTTTCAGACTGTGACGATTGACAGCCGATGACGTCGCCGTGGTACGCTAATTAGTCGTTCCGTGGCGCTGTCTAAATTTCGGCTGTCTATCTTTGTCAGATTATCAACGCGCTACTCTCTCATGGTACTGACGTCACCAACACCGTTAGCACACTCGAATCGAAGGTTGTTTAAATATCAATTAAAATGCGAAGTTTAATTTAAATCCGAAACAATTCGTTACCCGGTTTGTTTTCGGTTACGCGACCGACCAGGAAGATTCTAGGTCGACGCGTCCCCTATTCAAAATGTTAGAGGACAGAAAAACACGGTTCTCGAGGTTTTCTGCAAAGTCACGCGAACGATTAATTAACGTTCAATTTTGAAACAAGCGGTTCAAACGCCCGAGTTTAGAGAAGGTACGAAAATTCTATAATAGACAGAGACGGACGAGAGACACGGCGACAGCGCCGCGTGACGGAAGACTCTCCCCACTCACGCGCTCACTTTGGCAGCTCGTGCTCGTCCGTCACTCGCTATCAAACCACTGCCACGAGCACTTCGGTATCCGAGCACGCTCAGCAGTCAAATAAACGAATAATTCGAGCAACCCGATCCGAGTCGAGTTCTTCGACTACCCTCGGAGTTGTAAAAGAAGTATTCACGAGTTAGCGTATCGAGCCAGTCGGTACCCGACCGAGCTCTGTAAAAAGACTTATAAATTCGGAATAGACTTGAAGTAATTCGAGTGCTTCCGGGGAATCGATCCATAAACAGGTGTGGGAAGAAACCCTGAGTGGACTCAATCGTTTCCCCAGGGATAGAGGGCTAAGCTCATCCCAATATATAGGTGCGAGGTTTTTCGCACCTTTCTTAGTGCACGACTCCATAATCCAGGTGTGGGAAGAAACCCTGAGTGGAATCATCGTGCACTAGAGGAACGAGATACAAATTCCTTCCTCCAATTGGCTGTCAGAAACGGCTTCGAACCCACCATACAGGAGTGAATAATACCCTGGGTGGATTTGCCGTCTTCCAGTCGAAGCGGGACACTTTTTTAAACCCCAGCTATCGGCGAAAGCTAGGACACGTTCAAACATCTCCAGGAGTACGGTCCTGTGCGTAGGACGGAGCATCCGACAAAGCAACGTGGTCTCAGGCACAACCGTAAGTCGACCTAAGGGCGCCGTTGACAAGCCTGCACCACACAGTGCCGTACGCACTTACGAAGGCGGTGAAGGGCCGGGGACCGGCTGAAAGGTTGGAGCCTTACAACCTCCCTCCGATCACCTTTTCCTGCGACAGTCATACAACAAAGTCTTAAATTGCAGTCAGAAATTGCAGTCGTGAAATTAGACGAGCAGAAATCTCGTACACGACAATAATAAGCAAGCGATTCCCGATTTAACGGGAACGCTCACACATACAGATCCGCTAGCTTAGCTGCGCATCGCGGCGGCTGAGATCCCCGCTCCTGGGTGCGACAAGCACAGACCAGACGAGCGCGGAAGAAAGTAAGACACACAGCGTGATTCACGTTCACAGGTATTTAACGCCTATTCGTGTCTCTTTCTGTTACAGGTTTACCAAACAGGATTAATTGCAGCGGCGTCTGGCCGGGCAAACCATCCTTATGTAATCTCTGTTGTCAAACGTTATAAAATAAAGGCTTAGTCGAGTCATTCGACTAAGCGAAAATTAAATTAAAATCTGTATTCTTTTCACGACGTTCCTTCCCTCACGATCCGGACCACCGTTAGGCGAGGTTTTTTCAAACCTACTCCCCCTAACAAAGGTACTGAGCCGTTATCGATGCCAGAAAAACCAATAATACACGCGTTTTTCTATCACTGCTCGCTGTACAAATTCAATTAGAGATAATCTCTTGGTTATTGTACGCTAACAAGATTAACGGTAATTACGGCCGAGGATAATCGCTCGGCATTATGCAATCTTTAAACAATCCACCCCCCCCCCCTTTGCACGGTCCGTGCAATAAACATGGAAGCGATTCTACCGATCGGCCGCGACACGAGTGAGAGTAGGCGTGTAACATACAAGAAAATATGCAATTTACTCACATTTATTGGAAGTTCCAGCGGAATTGTTTCCCTGCAGCATCCGCAGAAGCGAGGACGGCCTGGATGGTTGTCTTTGGCAGGGCATCGCTCTGCGATGCCCATGTTCAGGTAACCCGTCCTTTTCCGCCGCCGTTCCCTCCTGGTTTCCGGCTTCTGGTCCTGCGTGGTCTTAGGTTTTG